>JAJJMB010005286.1:3553521-3711283 GCA_023531105.1 Papaver atlanticum | reverse complement strand
TGTATTCAAGCACTTATAGAACTCATAGCAGAACACCGATTCTCTTTAGGAATTCTTCTCGTATAACTTCTAGCAGAACACAAATTCTCTTTAGAAGTCATTCCCAAAAATCTTCTGGCAGAACAAAGTTCTCTTCAAAAGATACAACAACACGGTTGATGTTTTTCGATCTTTTGTTTTCACAAAACACCGAATCGATTTCCCTTTAGATGTAAATCAAGGTTTTGGAAATATTGTGTATGTTTCGAACAACTACCAGATAAAAGTAGAGATACCGAAACAAACTTGTAGATTAGGGTTTTAACTTACAATCAGTATGCGTACACACAAGGAGTCCGTGAACCTGATTTTCGTAAGTAAACTTGGGCGATTCCAAAGATCAATTTCCAAGTTAAGAAAACCCTAATAATTCTACAACAAGAACAAATAGAATAAATCTAGAGATATCTTGTTTAAAACTCCTTAAGGATTTTTACGAGATACCTTAATAGAAGTTTTCTTTCTAGCTTCCGATTTCGACTAACAAGTGTTGGTATACGATCGGAAACTGAAATCTATCAAAACCTAGGGTTTATGATCAACAACTCTTGAATGGTTTTATATCAGAAGAGAAAACTTTAGAATAGACAAGAGGTGAAAAACCTAGATTACACGTTGTATAATCAATCACGATGATTAAATCCAACTCGGCTTTGTGATCCCCAATACAAAGACTTTTATCTCACTCTTGTTCACGAAGAACAGAAGACATGGAAAACAACCTGTGAAGCTAACACCAATTTTCCAAAAGGGATAAAAAACGTGTAACACTCACGAACCCTTTATTTATAGTGAAAGGTAGCTTGAAAGCTAAGCAAAGCTATTTTCCCTTTTCAAGACTCTCCTAATTTTGGGAGTCTTTCGAAAGTTACAACTCTTGCCAAAATAATTAAATAAATAAATAATTAGCAAATATTGTATTTAGGTGAATAAATCACATTTTAATTTAGGCAGAAATTAAAAGTTGTCACAAACACTTTAATATGGTAATCAAATATGTTTGGAATAATAGCTATGTTGCCTAGATAAGGAAACATCATAAACATAACCAAAAATGGCTTTTAGTTACGTAATTGGGCTCAATTCCGTGAACCGTTACAAACAGTTCGTGGATAGTTTCCTACTAACGAACTGTAACAATTACAACAACACTTATAATTGTTACTTTAATAAATCACTCATAACTTCATCGTTATAACTCGGAATTGAGTGATTCGTGGTTCGTTGAATTCATAAGCTCATTCACTATAACATGAGAACCTTTCCAGGGATAAAGGTTATTGTCACAAAAGTCGTGGCTCAAATAACCTCGACTATATATACATAAGCGTACATTTACCGTCATAGGAATTGTTCCATAAAGTGAGCATTTGTTTCAATAGATTAGAAAGGTAGAATTGAACAAGAATCCAAATGAAATCAATTACCACATACCTTTGTTGATGAAGTCCTTGTTGATGTCTTCTTGTAGTCTTCAAACTTCATCCTTCAAGGATAGCTTCTATTCTACTTCTTAGACTTAATCTAGTCCGAAACTATCTTTAGTATACTAAATCAAGAATGAATTTTGGCAACTAAAATTGAAAACTAACTTGACATACCAACGCTAGTGGGTTCAACCGAGCAATGCTCTAACAAGAAGGATTAACCCCTGCAATCTTCTACTTCTTTAAATTTACAGATATAAAAATTTAATATGCGTCTCTTGCTAATAACTTAATACACAATGTGACAATTAAATTTGAAGAATTGACAATCTTATTGGTGTAGTTTACTAAAGAATGCGATTTACCATGTTCTCATTGTTTTTGTTCCGATTATCAAATCCAATTCTACATGGCGAAATCAAAGATGTCGTCATTAGTCGCGAAGTCATGTGCGGATTTTAACTCATAATCAGTTTATCAATGTTACAATATTAACGAAGGGAAAAGACCGACCTTATAAAAGGACCCTATTAGTATGTCTACGCAAAGGTTTGTGGTCGATTTGAGTACCTCTCATATACTAGTTCATAACTTATACTATTATATAAAACCTTTTCTTTTCCTTTATGGGGAAAATGAGGCGAATCTCATACATTAAACTGGAATCATAGTTATTACAAGACTGATTTTTAAGATTACATCATAGTTTAAGCTACCTCCATCAACACTTGGGTCTCTCCACACATCAGAATATTCAACCATCAGAACAAAAGCTAATAACAAGCCTGCTGAACTGAGTTAAATGACCATGTTTGAAATCTTAATTACAAGATCAAACAAGTGAACATAACTACACCAGACAGAGATGTTAGGATCAACAAATGACCCATCCATTTCTTAAGAATTTAATATCTAAGTTAAATGGCCATGCTTGGGTTGTAGAAAACACTAAATAATATATCAACACTGCAAAATGCAGAGGTGTTAGGATCAACAAATGATCCGTTATGAAGCAACTAAATCTAAAGTAACAAACTAAAACCTAAACTAAAGTAGTTGAAGATTACTGGCCCGATCTGTATCGGTTGAAAGCGATCTGAGTCGGTGCTTAATCAGTGTTTTAGTGATTGGTGTCGCTGTTTTGTTTTTGTTGATGTTGTTGCTGATGTTGTTTCCTCTTCAGTTCCTGGTGTTGAAGAAAATTTTGATGTTGATTTTTTTGCAACTGAAGTTAGTATTCTTAAAAAATATAATCTTTTCATTTAAGATGATCCACATCATATTTACCAAGAAGAAACAATCAAAAGCAAGAGAATCTCTAAATAACAAACCCCTCAAATGAAATCGTGAGAGAAGAAAAGTAAATATAAGATTACATTACCTAAACATAAGACAGAGGTTTAAAAAACTTAAACCTAAATCGGAAGCAGCAAAAAGAAGAAGATCACAAATATTATGGTCTGCTCATATATGCTCCAAAGAGCCAATCTGAATAGAGGGGGTTCAGGCGGCCGTATTAGGGTTCCTTTCTCCATTCTTCTTTAGAGAAAAAAGAATGTTTTTAAAGACGTTATTCATTGTAAAACATAATTAGAGCATATATATTACTATTTAAACAATAATTAAACTTAAACTACGGAAGAAAACATAATGAGAGCATATATATAATAAGACTAGATAATAATTAATTAAATCTAAACTGCAGAATATATTAAACTAAAAACATAGTAATCTCAATGAGATCATATACTTAGTAATCATCATCAAAATAATCACGATCACCTTCTTCATCATTGCTAGCTTCACTATCATGATCAGAGTCACTAGCTTAATCATCATGATCATCAGCTTTATCATTAGCGCCTGCTTGTCATCTTTAAAATTAACTTCATCGTTTAATGCAACTCTAAATTATCTCCATCATCAATCAGAAGGTCTTCTAATGTTTGGTAACCATTTAGACGTACTACTCTATGATCATCATGAGTGTGAAAAATTCTGGATTATCTCTAACTTCTTCATATACAATAACAATCCTAATAAAAGTGTTCATTGCACCTATCCTCTCTACCGTGTATCTTTTATCACCTACTAGTCTAGACGCACGCGCGATGCACTGGCTATAGTGCATATTATATTTTTCTAAGACAACAAAACTTTCTTATTAGACGGAATTTTTTTTGCTTGTAAGATAGAAAATTTGGGTTTTTGTTCAAAACACATATGTTGAGCAGCAATATCACCCACATTACCCGCCCAAAATTAAGAGAAACAAACCGATTTGTAATTTTTCTATATCAAATAATGTTTAAAAAAATTCACAGAATTTGGGGATTATACTTGCTTGCTACTGCACATGTAATGAATTCGGGTAAGATAGCTTGTAATTTTATTATTTTGCAATAATTCATAGTTATCCTTATCGAGCTCCCAAAATAGTCAAAATTATTGTATTCAATTGATTCTACTAGAATAGGTCAAGGCTTCTAACTCCCTAAGAAGCTGATTTTGTAGATCCAACAATATCTCTTGCTGAGATACCCATCTTAATAGCACCAACCATTGCATATAACATCCATGGTTCAATTTACTTTAAAAGAAGCATTTGTAGGAAAATAATATCTTTCTCCAGCATTATACCTCGTCCATCCACATGACTTTATTTTTTTCCTGAATTTCAAATTACTTGCAACCAGTTTCATGATTCACTCTGTTTGCAGATAAAAACGACCTGCGGAAGTTTCCGGTAAAAAGTGGTGGAGAAGGAAAGTTCTCGCTGAAGCAGGTGCTCGAAGTAGCAAGTCGTCTGAACCTTTAAACAAATGTACTGCACGGGAGTACTTTGAGTTCGAGAGACTAATCTGTAAGACCCTGGCCTAAACCAAGATAATGGTCGTTCCAGGTTCAATTCGGTCACAAGAGGAGGAGGAGGGTCGCTCCGTAGGGAGGGAAGATGATATTGTGTGGAGAGAAATGGATATTGATATATTGGTGATGTGATGTATTAAAATGTTGTGAAGATGATTTTCTGTATAGACGAGAGAAATATTCTGAAAGTGTTTGATAATTTGACTTTTCGTAGGTTTTCTTATGAATATTGTTAGTCTTATCAAAGCATATGTTTCCGAACTATTTATTGAAGAACACCAATCTCCTGTAAGTGGTGACAGTTGAAGGAAGTGGAAGAATGGGGAAGTGGGAGATCATGTCGAAACCACTTCCACGTTGCATGGATGACTTGGTTGATCGACCATCCACTTTTCATTTTCTCCTTTAACTGCCAGTACGATTTACCACAACTCTCATCGTGGATGTACCTCATATCGCACGTGCTGTAGGCCGCCAAAACAAAATCCTAGTGATATCCCCTCATGTGACGTGAATTGATGTCTCATGTGTGATTGGTCAATCTTTGACCTAAGACTACGAGTCTTATGAACTGAACAGACAAAGTTCAATATTATGATGAATGAAGCATGGAATGTTGAAACAGCAACATGCTTTGCAGACCATGGATATTGAATTAGGTCACTGATGACCGTGACACATATATCATATTAATGATAGTCGAATGATGGTTTAATGAGATTTCTGGATCGATCATAAACCATTATGTTGGTGCAACTAGCACTTAAGAAAATAATCATTGCTGAATGATCATAAAATACCTTTATCGATCCATGTGTCATGAGTCAGACGAATGATGAGGAGAGATTATAATATTAAAATTGTTAGAGCATTGCTCGGACGAACTCACAAGTGTTGCTATATCAAGCTTGTTGTCAAATTTAGTTGTAAAAACTATATCTTGATTTCTATTCTACAATTAGTTAAGTCTCGATCTAGGATAGAGGTAGTTGAGAAATGATCCAGTCATCATTTGCATTCTACCGTTTGAAGGAGAAGATCAACCGAAGCTTTTGGAGAACTTAATCAACAAAAGGTAAGTGAAGATTGAACCACCTAATTCTCAAGTTATATTCACCTTTCTATCCTTGATATGAATGTCGCATAACTAATTACACTAACTTGCATAGACAAGAATTTCCAGTCGAGAACTAATTATTTAGTTTACGAATTTCTCGAAATGTAATGACTAAGCTTAATGAACATTTGTTCATACTTGATCAAATTTCGGTGGAGAACAATTTATTGTTCGGAACCATATCATGATTCAAGTTTATCATTCGAAAATAGCCTGGAATAGTGATATGTGTCATTGATGTTATTCAGGAATATTTCGGATTTATTTAGAGACATATAAAACTACTATATTCGGAATACAAGACAGTGTTATCAATCTTACAAACTGAGAAAACTATTATATGTTTGAAGCCGTATTACATGTATACGTACACATATCGGAGTAGCTATATATCAACTTTAAGATTTATGTGATATACATATTCGTATGTGCATCATAGGAAAATCTGTTTGTTTCGTGATCCGGATAGGTATGCATTTTCATATGCAAACCATTTTGGAACTTTTGTAAGGGAACCGGGTTAAAATAATCAAACCGGTATGCGAGCAAAAACAGTTCTATGTTCTAGAACCAGTTTAGTACCCAAACCGGTACGTGAACTGAAAAAAGTTCTGTCAACTCCGGAACTTTGAGTTGCACCCAATTTTGCAAACTGGTACGTGAACTGCAAAAGTTCTGTCAACTCCGGAACTCGGTCATTGCTTATAAGTTTGCAAACCGGTCTGTTTACTGTGACTCAGCCGATTCACGAACGATTCAAGTAATTATACTTTGTACATTTACCAACTATGTCGATTATATTCAAATGTAATTAAATTATTTCTATGAAGTGATTTGCATTTGATCTTTCTCTAATTAACACTAGACTCATTTGATAACATGATTGTGACTCAATATTAATGTCTTAATGAACTTGAAAATGAGTGTTAAGCTTTTAAAGTTCCAATTGCCTAGTTTCGGCTAACCATGTTGGACATAGTCTTTATACACGGTTCGGTTACGGTTTACCTAACAAGAGTGTATATCTTGTATATGTGATTAAGATTCAAAGCTTTCATCTAACGGTGAATATTGTTTGCTTGGTTCCAAAGCTATCTTAGCTTAACCTAAAGCAACCTAGGCTTTGAAGTATATATAAAGGGAACTCTTGGCAACTGGGATTTCCAATTCCTGACAGTACTTTTTGGTGCGTCCTAGTTGTATCTAGAGTCATCCTCTCCAGAAACTACAAAGACTTCATTGGGATTCGTGAAGCCAGGTCCAGTTATCTTTTATCTTGATAACTCAAGTATCCTGATATTGATTATTTGTTGATCCTCTGCTCCAACGATCAAGATATATAGTAATCAACAAAGTCTCTTCGTCTCATACTTTGTTGATTCCGTAAGTTTTACTTGTGAGGTGAATAATAATCTAGGCTGCACTTCGGGTTGCATAAGTACGGATTTTGAGGATAGCTAGACTTTTGTCAAATTGCTATCGATTTCCATCACCTGGATCTTTTGTTTGATATGATCATCCGTTTAGATCGTAAATCAGGAAATTAATCATACACTTAATCTATGGGAGGCATATTTGGTTCAAAGTCTTCAATTGAGTTGAAACAACTCTTAGTTGGTGTGAGACCGCCTAAGGAAACCAATTGCGTGGAGTTCTGCTGGGATTCAAGAGGCGTAAAGAGCGTGACTGTACCTGAATCAGTGGGGGACTAAGTTGGGGCTCGACTACATTCTAGAACGAAGTTAATTGGGAGTAGGCTAGTGTTTGTAGCGGCTTGATACAGTTTGGAGTTCAATCTGGACTAGGTCACGGGGTTTTTCTGCATTTGCGGTTTTCTCGTTAACAAAATTTCTGGTGCCTGTCTTATTTCTTTTTCCGCATTATATTGTTTATCTTTATAATTGAAATATCACAGGTTGTGCGTTGATCAATCACAATAGCTAGGTCCCACCTTGTTTGTTGAAAAAGACTTGATTGATCCTTGGATATTGGTCTTTTGTACCGTCTAAGAACTCTCTTTGTAGTTAGGTTCATGGATTAAGTTGTGTAAACGTTCTAACAACAAGAGAGAGAGAGAGATATATAACTCTAGACACTTTCCTTGATTGAGTTTTTACTCTCGGAGTTGTGTTGAGTTTGTCCATACATATTGCCTTTGAAAAAGTTGGTGGTGTATTTTGGTACCCCCAGTGTTTTCAGTTTTTATGGGAGAGTCTGTTGTTTCTTGGTCTTCAAAGAAACAACCAACTGTTTCAAGAAGCTCTACTGAAGCCGAATATAAGTGTTTAATTGTTGCTACTGCTGAGTTACAGTGGCTTACATATGTTCTCACAGAATTACATATTTCAGTTAATTATCCTCTGCAGTTGTTGTGTGATAATCAAAATGCAATATGTTTAGCTTCTAGTCCAGTTTTTCATGCCAGGACCAAGCATGTGGAAATAGATTATCATACTGTCAGAAAATTAGTGGAGGATGGAATTATTCAAGTTTAACATGTTGTAACTGGGGAACAACTAGCTGATGTGATGACCAAAGGTCTCTGTTATCTAACCTTTTCTAGGCTTTTACAGAGGATATTGCAATCTTCTTCAGCTTCTGTCAGTGGTGTTTCAGATTAGCTGCTATATTATTTCCTTTTTTGCTTAGTTTGGCTTTTATTTTCTTCTCTTTTCAGACTGGCTCTTGTTGAGTATCTGTTGTGTCTTACACTGGCTCTTGTTGAGGGTGTATTTTTTGTGTCAGACTAACTCTTGTTGAGTGTCTTTTGATGTTTCATACTAGCTCTTATTAAGTGTGCTTGAGACATATTTTCTTTGTTTTTCTTTCTACTTTGTTTTGCAATCTGTTACAGTTGTTTGTTTGTAACGATTGAGGGGGTATATTATGATATAGTCATGTATGTCAAGTCCATATTACTGAATTGACTTTGTCTTTCTGTTATATGTCATGTACTGGTATGAATACCTCCTCTCTGTAATAGTGCAAACCACCGGATAATAATTCTGTGATAATATCTTTTGTCTTTGTATTCTTCATATCATCCACTTCTGAAAACATAGACTTCTCATCTTCATCAACAGAAGCCACATCTGAAATTACCTTATCTTTAGGAACTCTGAACACACTTTACATTTTTTGTTTTGCATCCAAACCTAGAAGGGATTTCCTCTCGGGATTTATAAAAACAACCTTATCATTTCCAGGAACTGACAATTCTCCACTGCTGACTTCAGATTCCAACAATGTTACCCCTTTGTGTAGAGATCAATATTCCCATGATAATCTCCCTCCATATTGATCGATTTTACCAAAATTTGATTCTCCTCACCGTGAATGTAACGTATCAGAATGGTATAATAACTTCGAATCAAACATCCAACAACAATATTAACTTGTATAAATGCAATCTATTCACAAATACAACAACTAAATGCCTAAACCCTGCAACGTAAATTTTGTGTTCTTTGTTTCGTTTCTCTCTTTTCTGGTGGAAAAAGTAGATAGTGTTTTTAAAAATTAGGTTAACAAACAGAGCCTTCTTAGTTATTATAGTAATTCCTAAAATTAAGACTTGGATTTGGGAAAGAAATCATCCAAACCAGGTTCACACCTGTTCGGCTTCCAACGGTTCCATCTCGTCTCACAAGCATAATTAGCAATTCGGCATTGGTAAAAATTCGGATTGCATTAGTCGGCTAAGTAGAATATGAATTCGGTTAACTATGCGGTCAAATATGCGCAATACATAAAACTCATTAGTTCACGTTGAATGCGTTCCACATATGTAAATGCGGCAGAAAAAATTCGACAACACTAAGAAAATGTTTTATGTTAGAATATATTGTGGTTAAATACATATATAAAGTTTTTGTTATACTTCCAAACAACAAATAAGTCAGTGGATAAGGATCATGGGATCAATTGCCTACACTAAGTTTTCGAAAAAGACTATCAAAACCACTAAAACACGTATTGATCATGTGCGAATTAAGGAGAAAAATAAATCGGAAGCTATTCGCGAAGGTCTTAAAAAAAACGTTTCTTATCCGAGGTTACATTTGGACGTTGTATAATTCGAGAACCGGTTAACTCGTAAATATGGGCGAATTAAACTATACAAAAATAATTCAACGAATTACTTTCTAGGCTCATAAGTGTGAGGTCCAGATTACCAACTGCATTTATTGAGTTTTAAATTATTATTTTTTTAAAAGAAAGTATATACAAGAGATAAACTTTTAAGGCAAAAACAAACACATTTACTCACTTACATCATCTTGGTTTGCATCTGAGTCGCGATTTAGATCTAAATCAACCCATGACATGCACTAAGTCAGATGTCATACTGTTTATTTTTTTGTTTTTGTTAGATCTGACTCGCTAGATGATTCAAACCTAACCCCTTACTCAAACCTATTTGAGTTAGAAAACAAAAAACCCTGATTCATGGGACCAAGCCACTGACACATATGTTTTTCAGTCAATTGAATCAAATCATACTTAAAAAACAAACATATTGAGTCAGATCCAGATGACTCAAGTGATTTCAGTTACATGTCAGATCTAGACGAGTAAGATCTGAAGGAAAAAAAACATGATGTTGGTAAGTTCTCCCACTTAAAAAGAGTTTTGAATGTCTAGTAACCGTGACCTCACTTCTCTGGCCTATCTTAATATTTTCACATACAAATAATTACCCCAGTCACTGCGGTAATGATTTTCTTTCCATTACTGGTATATATTAAGCACAGTCAGGTGATCGGACTCCGTCACAATAAACTTCTCCCGGGCTGCATCACTTTCCTCGACATGATCTTTCGGATTAAAGAATACATTTGGTCATTGATAACATGGACACAATTGTCAACACCTCATTTAAGCACCCAAGTTGATCTCCATTAGAAGCATTTTTGCAAGTGGTGCATCCAATATAAACTCCACCATCTTCCACCCCAACTCTGTCAGACTCCCAACATTATTCAAGTCTCCCAATGCCCACAATTGGTACATCTGAGTTAAGGATATTATCTTGAGGTGGTAGGTCCATGAAGTCAAAATCCAGCAAGTTCTCAACCTTCACTGATTTCAGTAATAGGACAACATTATAAGCAATACTACCGGTGATATGTTCTCCCTCTTCGTCATTACTTACATCTTTTGCATAATGGGTAAAACTTATAATTTATAATTCACTCCCCCTTACATAATACTCCGAAAAGCCATATGTAATAGTAGAATTGGCGAAGGTGAAAAACAGGGGATCGTAATGAATTACACAAAAGAGCTATCGATATTAAAGATAACATACCATCTTTTCATTTAGGCGATTACTTGATTCTCTTCTTTCTTTGATAGTAAATGCATTTTGTGATGCTACCTGAGCCATTTTATTATGTTTCACGCCATCCCTTTTGATTCTAACCATGCTTACTATAAATATTAAATTGAGAAGGAGAAGAAAAAAAAAATTACTTGTAAGAGATCCCTTTTTTAGAAAAATCACCTTAATAGACACTCTCCTTGAAGAATAAACTTGATTTCAAAAAAGATGGTATAAGGATTGTGAGAAACCAACTTCAAAATCATGAGATGAGTGACCGGTTCTGTAACCCTAGGTTTGTTTTTTCTCCTCAAGTTCATGAACTATTGAGGAAGAAGCAATATTAGTAGTTCATGAACCCACTAACCTTATATAACCCTTAATGGGCTTGACCGGTTCTTGGACGAACAACTATTTTAAATTACATAGCTAGAACATCTAATAATTTTCAAAAAGTATTATATAACCCTTAATGGGCTTGACCGGTTCTGGTACGAACAACTATTTTAAATTACATAGCTAGAGCATCTAATAATTTTCAAAAAGTATCCTTTTAAGGAAACTTTTCTCGATAAATTGATAGAAAATTTAGATGCTATCACTGAGACTCACAAATAAGTCTTAATTGATGAGAACACTCAATCAACAACGTGATATAAATTGATTTATTGATACATAATCCGACAAGAATATGTATTTAACCAAGATGAACCACGTTACCTAAGTATTTTTAATAACCAACAAGGATAACGGTAAGATGGTCGGTTTTCTTTAAAACACAACCCTAAGTTTAAATATCAACATGATGATTAGATAAATCTCAAAAGCATTCTTAACTTGGCTAGTTAACAAATATTCCCATAGATTTTGTTCTCGTCTCTTACTTAAGAGTCAGATAGGAAGGGAGAATACGTTGTTAAGAGGACAAGATTTGTTGATACCCACATCGACTCGTTACATTTTTTGACTCACTGTTTGTGATGTTGTAGAACAAAAGTCATATTGACTCTCTTTTACAGACACAAGTGCGTAGGAGACAATCATGACACCACATATGGGTTTATATCATAGAGACATATGTTTATGGAGCGAGGCTCAACATGGAAAGACGAATCTTTAATGTCTTTACTACTTGAAAGAATTTACTTTCTTCATCCAGTGTAAAGCATCATAAAATACTCAGATCCCACTAGAAGCACCTGACAAGACATAAAACGGAAAGATCACAATAAACAAAATCAATACAAAAAGAAAATAAATTACTTATCTGTCACTTTCCCCATCTCAAACTATGTACATGATGGGGTGACGCTAAAATCTTGTTACTAAGAAGTTGGGTGAGCAAGAAAATGCTCAGGAACCATCTCAGGATGATAGTCTTCATCTCTCGTGCTTGGAGCATGATCAATTAAGTGAGAATTCTTAATTAGTCTTGATATCCTCCATTCAGTTCTCTTATTATTAAAGAAGTGATCAATCAAAAGATTTCCATAACCAACTGGAGTAGTAAACATCTCATCAGTTTTCCTTTTACGGTTTGTGCAAGACTTCCTAACATGTCCAATTTTCCTACACTGAAAACAAATTTTATCAGTGTCAGAACGATGCAAGAAATTAATCTTGTTCAAGAGTATTCTTAATGGATTTGAAGCGTTTTTCGTATTTGTTACATTCATTAGAAAAATTGAGTGACAAACTTTTAAGACAGGGAATCCTAGTACTCTTGACCGATAGGATCTTGACTTTGTTCTTGTTAAGGGAGTTTTTATTTTTCCTTTAGATTCTTAATTTACTATCAACTGAACAATTGGAGGTCTTAGTTGACTCGAAAGCATCTAGAAGGACTGAGCAATTGACTAGTTTCATAGATAAAAAAAACTCTGAAGAATCTTTAAGGTATTCTGGTGTATGTTACAAGTGAACGAAACAAGTTTTCCATAGCAGTTTCCCATTAAAATAAATTTATAAGGATCAATTACAACCACATCCTTATTAGATCTAAGGTATTTGCCTGCTCTGATACCGATTGAAAATAAGAGGGTACCAAGTACACCACCAACCTTTTCGTTCGAAAACCTATATGGACAAAACCTAATAGAATTACAAGTAGATCTAATTAAAGATCCTTGAACAATATAGTCTTACCTCTTCCGAAATCAATATGGCTAGACAACTAAGTCCATGATCAACCTGATTATGTAAAAGAGTTCTTGGACGATCTCATGATTCGATATCCAAGATCAATCTAGTCTTATCCAAATCAAAAGGATCTGAATTCTGCCAAGTATGAAACTTGTTATCTATCTTTCAAGATACGAATTCTATAAGAAAAAGTATCATAATTGATCACAATTAATAAGGACTCAAACTACCTAGATTGAATATGTACTTCTTGTGTTATTCCTATTATAAATATAGAACAATATAATGAAGAAAATAGAAAACACAAGATACCAGAAGTTTTGTTAACGAAGAAAAATGCACTTCCAAAACAATGCTGGGCCTCGTCCATCTCTGAACACCAAAATGTATTAAGCCTCTACCGACGCTAGCCTACTATAAGACTTCGGACTGGAGTGTAGTTCAGCCCTAATTAACCCTCCAAGCAATTCAGTTGTAGTCATGCTCCTTACGTCTCTTGATCCTCGCAAGGATTTACGCAATTAATTCCCTTAGATAACGTCCTTTTACAGCCTAACACCATGTTTGTTTACTCCTGACTCATATGAGTCATATGGATCTGAGCGAAATCACCTGACTCATCTGGATCTGACTCAATATGTTTGTTCTGAGACAGATTTGACTCAACTGACTCAAAAATATGTGAGTCAGTTGTTTTGTCCCATAAGTCAGGGGTATTTTGTTACCTGATTCCAACGGGTCCGAGTCAGACGTTAGGTCTGAGTCAGAGGTCGAGTCAGATCTGACTAAAAGTAGAAAACAAACTGTCAGACTGCTGACTCGGCACATGTCAGGGGTTGACTCAGGCCCAAATGTCGAGTCAGCTGCAAACAAACAAGGTGTAAGAGTTCCTTCAACCTCAATGGATACTTTTATTACCAATCTTCCTCTAACAGATAAGCATATCTGATTTCCCTTTGGATCGTATAGATCAAAGCTTGAAAATATGTTTGCAAATAGACTGAAAAGATGATGGTACGCAAATACACCACAATCTTTTAATTTCAACCTATAAGTCTTATACCTTGTGTGATTATCTACGGACAAAGTCGAGACAAGACGACAACAAGATATTTACTTGACAATAGTTACGGTAATAAAACCGATTGACTATAAGATCAATATCAAGTAAATCGGATTACGCACAATAGTATTATTTATTTAATTATAATAACAATTATAATGTGAAAGTAAAGTAAATAATACAACACAAGATTTTGATAACGAGGAAACCGCAAACGCAGAAAAACCCCGGTACCTAGTCCAATTTTGAATACTCTCAGAATTAAGCCGCTATACAAAGAAGAAAATCCAACTTCGGATAGTTGAAACCAAGTAAACTACCCTTAGTTATTTAGTTTCCTCAGTATCCCTGTGTCTTCGACCTGTTGGCCACGCGCATGAATCTCAAGAAAGAAATCACTATCTCAAGTGGTTTTACCCAGTAAAGTCTTTATGTACTCAAATCCTTTAGATCGTATTCCAAACAGTAAAGGAACAAATCTGTTTAGTAACCACTTCAATTATCTTTGGAATAAAAGATATGTTGAGTAGTCGACAAAGGCTCTCCTGTTTAAGCTAATAAACTTCTTTGCCGGGTAAGATCAATCCGAATCAGTAACTTAGATTCACAACTATCAGATTCGGATATTGAAAAATACCACCAAATGATAGTTGCCGGTCTATACGACTTTCTGATTAGATAAATCTAGTTTAAGTCGGATCCCAGCCGATCAAGATGTGTGCACAAATTCACAAGATCTGAAAACTAATAAAAAAAGATCTTCTTGTCTTCAAATCTTCAATTGCCTTCTCAATAACCTGCACAACAGAAACTTGAATCCTCTTGTGATCAATCACACACAGAATGAAGTCTGTTAACAACGGATTATCACAAGATGTCTTTAGATC
Source organism: Papaver atlanticum (assembly GCA_023531105.1). Lineage (NCBI taxonomy): Eukaryota > Viridiplantae > Streptophyta > Magnoliopsida > Ranunculales > Papaveraceae > Papaver > Papaver atlanticum. Next base: position 3,696,417 of record JAJJMB010005286.1, on the reverse strand, counting down.
TACAAATAGTTCTAAAAATCCCTTCGATACTTTAATCTAGTTTGAGTAACCCTTATGTCAGAAGAGAAGGCTCTCAAGAATGATCAAACAAGGTGGAATCAAAATTTCAACAACCGTTAGTCAATCAAATCAATAATCTAAAACTAAAATAACAATGCAATTATCTAGTTTCCCACCAACGGTAGTCGTAGAGATTCTTGATCCTACATAAGTCTCTAAACGAGCGGTAGTAAGAGATTTCGTCTAGTTACGTTACTTTCCTCTCCGAATAGACGCCTCCACCAGAAACAACACGAATGAAATTTTACTGCCTCTTAGGATAGTTTGCAAAAAATGCAAACTCAAGTATTTATAGACCAAGGATGTTTGGACAACAAGGAAATTCCAAAACCGAAAATATTCTCAAGATATACATTAAAGTACCTAATTTCGGTTTTCCTATTTCCAATTAAATGTAAACCAATATTTTTTAAATCTCTATTAGAAAATTTATATTATTAGTTTTAGCACATCAACTAATAACCTTTTCCAGAGGATATGCTTTAATTGTTGGTAATTAAAACATATATATTTAAAAATCATAACTAAATGCTTTCCAATATTTCGGTTTGGGATCACTTTGAGAATCAAGGAATATCTTTGAACAATTAATGATAAGGATTATGCACATGCTCAAATAATTTCGACATCTAGAAGTTTCCTATCTTAGAAAACCCTAATTACAAATTCACACATAATATTTAGAAATATGTGAACTTTGGAAACTTGGTTTTGCTCTTGGGACCGGTTATACCAAGACTCACAATATAGGTTGTGATCGGTTATACCATGCCTCCCAGTGTAGGTCGTGATCGGTTACACCTTGCTTCCCAATGTAGGTTGTGACCTGTTACACCTTGCTTCCCAAAGTAGGTTGTGATTGGTTACACCTTGCTTCCCAATGTAGGTTGTGATCGGTTACACCTTGCTTTCCAAAACTAGTTATGATCAGTTACTCCTTGTCACACAATATAGGCTATGACCGGTTATACCTTGATTCTCAATATAAGTTAAAATTGGTTCTATCTTGTCATCTTGCATTGGTCATTCAAATATTATTCAATGAAGAACCAAACAAATACACTTAAGATTTCCCTTTCGATTATAAAACAAATTCATACATCTACTTCCTTAAACCAATGTAATAATACATAGTTTCCTAGGATGAAGTCACACCTATATTCCACACATAATCAAGTAACTAAATACATAGTTGATGTTGTATTTACGAAGTTCAAAAGATAAGCGTTATACTTCGTAATTCAATATAATTCCTTGATACTTTGATCAAAATGTTATGACCAAGTCTAATCACTAGAGTGTCATAAATATAGCTTCGCATGTTATGTTTTCAATATTAAGCGACGTGAAAGATGAAAAAGCAGGGGTCTAACAACCACATCCAATATTTCGCTTAGCAATCTGAATGGACTAACTCCAATATACTTTCAAGAGAATCAAGTAAACAGTCAGACTCAATCTTAAGAAAAGTATATCAAAGAGTTATATCTCTATTTCTTTATTCAATCTGCAATCAAACAAATAGGAATTTGCACGCCCGATTGAATATAAGAAATAACTTGGACGGTATCAAAAACCAATATCCAAGTGTCAATCAATTTAATCAACAACCGAAGGTTGGATTTACAATTGATTGAACTTACGCACAACCTGTGATATTTCAATTATATAAACAAATATAATGCGGAAAAGAAATAACACAGACACCTGAAGTTTTGTTAACGAGGAAACCGCAAATACAGAAAAACCCCGGGACCTAGTCCAGATTTGAACACCACACCGTATTAAGCCGCCTACTCCAAGTTAACTTCGGACTGGAATTTAGTTGAGCCCTAACCAATTTCACACTGATCAAGGTCAGTCGCGTTTCTTACACCTCTAGAACCACGCTGGATTCTGCGCACTTGATTCCCTTAGTTGATCTCACCCACAACTAAGAGTTGCTATGACCCAAAGTCGAAGAATTGATAAACCAATCTGTCTCACACAGAAAAGTCTATTGAATAGATAAATTTGTCTTCCATAGATAAACCTATGAGTTTTGTTCGTCTTTTGATAAATCAAGGTGAACAGAAACCAATTGATATACCAGACTTATATTCCCGAAGAACATCCTAGAAATATCAATCACCTCACAATAATCTTAATCGTATGATAGCGAAACAAGATATTGTGGAATCACAAACGATGAGACGAAGATGTGTGTGACTACTTTTTATCTTGCCTATCGGAGATTAAATCTCGAGCCAATCTTAGAGAAGATAATACTAAATAATGATATAAAACAGCAAGATCAGAACACGCAACTACAGAGAAAATAGTTGGGTCAGGCTTCACAATCCCAATGAAGTTTTCAAGTTGTTAACCTACAGGGTTTTGGAAAAAACCTAAGGTTAAAGGAGAATCGACTCTAGTCGCAACTAGTATCACACAGGAGGTATGGGGATTAGGTTTCCTAGTTGCTAGAGTTCTCCTTTCTATAGTCTTCAAATCAGGGTTTGCAATCAATGTTACTTTGGTAACAAAGCATTCAATATTCACCGTTAGATGAAAACCTGATTAGACTCAAGCTAATATATTTAAACCGTAAGATCGAACTTAGCTTGTTAAACACAAATGAAAAGTGACTTCATTTAGATATGGGTAACCGTACCTAAACGTGTACACCTTTGTTGGCTCAACAATAGTTAACCGAAGTTAGCCATATGAACAATTTCATATCAACCATATTCATATTAACCATAACTAGTTCAAATGACTCAAATGAAACTAGTTCTAGAGTTGTTCAATTGTTTATGTTCTCATAGAAGTATACAAGACACAATTGAATTAAAATCGATTTTGATTCACTCGAATCAATTCATGAACATTATAGCCACGGTTTGCAAAATATTGCATTCCTTATTATATAAATGTATTAGTTCATGAACAAACCAATTTTAGAACATAGTATGAAAATGGGTACGCATACCTAAGTGGCCGGACTAAGTTTGGGTTCGCCGATACTCGAACTGGTACGCATACCACCAAACTCAGTAAAGTCCCGGAACTTGAACCTCATGCCAATACGCGTACCGGTATGCGTACTTAGTTCCTAGACCTTTACTAAACCAATCAGTACGCATACGGGTATGCATACCATGGTTCCTGGACTTGGATTACACATATGCAAGTACGCTTACTGTGCTTATATCCAATTGTTTTAAACTCTCATTTCAACCATTGAAGCATTCTTAGAAGACGACAATAGCTATCTCACACAAACTATTAGCTTCAAACCAATTTTCAAGTGATCGAATGATCAATATGAAACATTCCCAGTCTAAATCAAATGACTGTCTCACACAAATCATGTAAGATGTTACCAGGCGATTTTCACATGATCATCTTTTGACTTTCGTCAAGAATATAAGATGAACTTGGTTAAAGCGAAAGCTTACCAACACATATTTCAAAAAATATGTAAGTGAGTTAAACTCAGCTCGAAATATCAAATGTATATAATCGAAGTCTATATAGCTATATGACTTTTGTCTCAAATAGGAGATAGAGTAAATAGACTTTTGAGTTATAGATGAGTTCATGTATTCACATACCTTTTGTTGATGAAGTTCGACAAGATCCCCTTAGTAGTTCTTCGTCTTCAATCGATGAACGCCGTGAAGTCTAATGCTCAACTACACTTATTATCCTAATCTGAGACTTAGCTATAAGTAGACTAGAAATCAAGACTTATAGTTTTGGCAACTAAACTTGACAAACAAGCTTGAGATAGCACCGCTTGCGAGTTTGACTGAACAGTGCTTTAACAAAAGATATGTTAGGAATGGAAACAAGATCAAGTCAATATTACTAACCTCAAGTGGAAGGATGATGTCTTGTAGTCATTACTTCTTCACATTCTTCAGGTCTTCAGAGTAATACTTGTAAGTCTCAACATTCCTAGACTTTCTAGTCTAACCTAAACGAAGTTGACTCTAGTAAATAATCAAGCGATTTTAGATGAGTTTTTATATTAAAATATGACAACCAAACTTGATATACGAACGCTTGGTGGGTTAAACCGAGCTATGCTCTAACATAGACAAAGCTAGCAAACCTCACGAATCCGGAACACTTACACTCAGTTAGCTAAGAAACCTGGATTACTATCCCACCCTCAAGAACAATCTTTAACTGATTAGCAAAAAAGAGTTTTAGATATCTAGCTTGAGGGATCACAAAGTATGATATGAAGAGAACTTTGTGATTTCTATTTATCTCGTTCTTGATCTGAGATAACAAGAACCTCAAAGATCAATAAGAACAAGATTAGGATACACGAACTATCAAGGCAAAGATAGTCATAGATAGATTCATGAATCCCTAAGTGAAATCTTTAATTTGTAAACCTAATTATGTTTCTCATAGGAAATCTAGGTTAATAGAGGATGACTCTAATATACAACTAGAACACATAATTGTGAAGGATTGGAATTCCCAGTTGTTTGAGTATCTCTATTTATAGACCTTCAAGACTAAAGGTAACTTTACAATCAAGCTAAAGATAACTTGATATTCAAGCAAACATTTTCTCAGTTTAGATTAAACTCTTAGAGTTCATGTAAGTATATGTGTGAAAAGTTTATCTTGTAATCACATAGAAGAATATGCACTATGGTCTAGGATTCTGGAATCGTGTACAGATGGTTCATGGCAAATATGCCATATGAACGTATAAGCATAATCATGTTCATTGAACACTCAAGACTTAGTGGTCATAATGCCCAAAAAAGTGATTTAAAAAAGAAGAAGAAGATATACAACAGAGTTGATCAACAAAAACAGAAAAATATAGCCCAAATGGACAACAAGTCCCATGCACAAAAATAGAAAAGATGATAAAATAGACAACATGTCCAAAGACATATATAAAGACATATATGACACAATATAAATCAATCAAACCTGTAGTAAATTGTGTCAGGAAACTCCATTCTATGCATATTAAATGGCCTAGCAGAGAACTTCAATACTTGACCTTTAGAAATGTGAACTCCTTTTTTTGTGAAGAAATCAACAGAAAGTGAATGAATTTTACCTTTCTGCATATAAGTTTCCATTTGCTCAAACAAACCATGGTAGCTTATTCTTCATGAAAGCAGTAATAACAGTTGTAGTACAACCACCTCTAGTTATCTTCCAAATCATAGAAGATTTAGTGATCAAAGATGTCTTAGAAGTGTTTATGAGAGTTGTAGCAATACCAAACGTATTTGTGAAGATAGTTTATGAGTCTCTTCTTAATTCGTACTGGGTAGATATGTATAGGGGTACACGTACCCATGAACCAGTTCGCGAATTCAGGAAGATAGGGTATGCGTATTGAGTCTGCATAACCTAAGCTATACATGAACTCATGCCCTTGGGATATGTGTATTAGGAATTTGTACCTTAATACGAATTTAAAACCTCAGGGTACACGTACTAGGTATGCGTACCTACCTACGTTCCAGAACTCAGATGTCTATGATACGCGTACTGGGTATGCATACCTACCCCGTGTCCATATTTCAGTAGTTCTGGATAACTCTCTTTCATAATTTGAAACATTACCAATCATTATGGATATGAAATATCATATCCTGAGCGATTTCCAAATGATCAACTTGAAACAAAAATAGTTCTTGAACAATAAATTATTGTTAACTAAGATTGCTAAGGATACATAAACATCACTACTTAATCATATTTCGAGATGTTTAACGAGATAAGCTTGACTCAGAACTTCTGCTTGAAATATTAAATCTATAAAATCATACGACTTAGTCTCATAAATTTATAATGGTAATGTCGTGAGTAAATATAATGGTTCAATCTCCACATACTTCTTTGCGTGTTCGACCGAGCAGTGCTCTAACAAATATTCATTTATTTATTTTGGTGAAAATGGATACAAATATTTTATTTATTTATTGAAAAATGGTGTAATTGTAGGAAAATCCACAGCTACACCCAAGTGTATCCCGCATGATTCTAGCTTCAAATGAAGGTCATGTGTTTGTAAAGGTTTGAAGTTCAAGCTCGAAATGACGAGGATACCAAGTATACCATAATATTTTCGATATCAACTTATAAGTTTGATACCTTGTGTGATCTAATATAGACAGATACTGTCAAGAAGATATCGACAACAAGGTATACACTTGGTATATAGTATAAGTCTGAAACCGAACCTTAACTATAGGGATCAGCCCATTGTTTAATTAACGTACAAGTACAATTACTTTATTTATAACTAAACAATAATTATAATGCGAAAAGTGATGTAAAGATTTTGTTAACGAGGAAACCGCAAATGCAGAAAACCCCCATGACCTAGTCCACTTTCGAATACTCTCAGAATTAATCCGCTATACAAAGACTACTACCAACTTCGTATAATTGAGACCAAGTAAACTACCCCTAGTTACCTAGTTCCATCAGTATCCCCATGCCTACAACCAATATGGCGAATCTTAAGATACAGTCCATTATCTTAAGTTGCTTCCACCGCTATGAAGACTTCAAGCACTCAACTCCTTTGGATCATCTTCCGTAAGAGTAAAGGACTAGTTTGTTCGGTAACCATTCTTTTAATCTCAAGAAGTAAATCAAAGATTAAGGTTGAGTTCAACAAAGGCTCTTCCGTTAATCTAATAATTTCCTTTATTGGGTAAGATCTACCAAGATCTAGATTATCAAGATAACCGTATCTAAATACAAATACTATCATATTCGGATACTGAAGAATACCACCAAATGATATTTTATCGACCTAATACGACTATCAATCAAATGTTAATCAAAGATAAATAAAGCTTAGTTGGATCCTAGACGATCAAGTGTGTGCACGAAGTTAATCACAAAAGATACAAAACAAATAAGAAATCTTCTTGTCTTCAATTCTTCAATGTCTTCTTCTATACCTGCATATCAAACTTGATTCCGCCTTAGGATCGATCATGCACAGAAGGGAGTCTATTAACAATGGATGATCACAAGTCACCATCAGATCTAAAGACAGATTTGCACTACCGTTAATCCATTGATCTAGTTTGAGTGACCTTATGTCAGAACAAAAGACTCTCAAAAATAATCAAACTAGGTGCAATCAAGGTTTAACAACCGTTAGTCAATCAAATCAATAATCTAAAACTAAAATAACAAAGCAAATTCTAGTTTTCCACCAATGGTACTAGTAGTCGCTTCTTGATCCCAAAGAAGTCTTTAAACTAGCGGACGTAAGAGATTTCACCTAATTAAGTTACTCTCCTCTTCAAGACAGTATTACGAATAATACTAATAGTCGGCTATAACAGTGACTACAAATTAAGTTGTCAGCCTGCCTCAGGATAAGTATGTAATAAGAACAAACTTGACTATTTATAGATCAAGGTACTTTGGACACCAAGGAATTTTCATAACCGAAAATATTCTCAAGATATTCAATAAGCACCAATTTTTGGGTTTGTCTAATTCCAACCATTATCCAATTGTCATACTGAAATCCCTCTTGGATTACAACTCAATATTAACTAGTATATAAGATACTTGACTAATATATCTTTCAGAGATATGTATTGCTTGATGGAAAAACAAAACATATATATTCGAAAATATTAACAAAAAGATTCTTAAAACATTTCGGTTTGGTATCTCACATTGAGTATCAAGGAATATCTTTCAAATTACTCACAATGTGGATATCTTGAACTTTCTATTTTGCAAACCTAACTTCCAAAATCACACAAACCCTAAAGTGTACGCGAGATCGGAAATAAGTTTTGCCATGGGGGTCGGTTCTGCTAGAGATCCTCAATAGGTAGATATCAGTTTTTCTAATGATCTCCAATAGGGATCGGTCCTACTAGAAATCCCAAAACCACAGGGATCGATCCTGCTATAGATCCCCAATAGGAACCGGACCACCAATCCTTTGATTTCTTTCAATTATGAAACAAGTTTTGTAAGTCTACTTCCTTAAACTCATGTAATCAAACATAGTTTTCTAGGCATGAAATCTATCCTAAGTTCACTATATAATCTAGTAACAAGTTACAAATATTATGTCTATGTCGTAATCACGAAGTTCAAAAGATAAACATTATACCTCGTAATTTAATATACCTAAGTTGTAAAATAACTTGTATGTTCTTCCTCAACACTTTGATCATAATAAGATGATCAAGTCTCTAATATACTAGAGTTTCATATATATAACTTCGCATGTTATGTTTTCACTCTAAACGACTTGAAAGTAACGTATGTAGAAATACAAACAAAGTCAAGTCTTGTATTAGTAACCTCAAGTAGAAGGATGATGTCTTCGCTGATGTCAATACGTCTTCAGAATCTTCAAGTCTCCAGAGTAATACCTGTATGTCTCAACATTTCTAGACTTCCTAGTCTAACCTAACAAAGTTGACTCGAGTTATCTAATCAAGCGACTTTGAGTTTTGATACTAAAATATGACAACCAACCTTGACATATTAATGCTTGGAAATGCTCTAACAAAACTATTAAAGTAAAAAAAAAAAAAAAAAAAAAATTTACATGGTTTGGTGTTAAAACCTACATCCATGGAGATGATTTCACTAAGAGGGTACAAGAAAGATGGATCAAGACATTATCTCCCTGTAATACATGAATCTCTCTGGATCATGTTTCTAATTTTGTTGGGTGCAGTTAAAAATATTCTTTACTTAAGGATGAAAATTGCAATCACGACAATTAAATAGTTTGAGCCGTTTACTTTGAATAAGAGGTATATCTATTAAAAAACAATCTTTTTTATTTTTATTTTTGTTGTCTAAAACTTAATCTACAGGAAGCTTGAATATACTTTTTTGGAACAGTGAGTCAAGTGAACAAGTACCAATAGTCACCAATTGATAATTGTAATAGTTTTTAGGGGGAAAAAAGAAAAGACAAGACTATGTGGCATGATTGCTAAAAACACAATCAACAATCTTTTTTAAGTTTTACAAGCGACATCATTCAGTTAGGATGTAGGTTGAATAAAACTAAGTTTGCAACCGCCTAGCATTATTGATTTTTAAGACACTTAATTAAGTTATCTCGAAGATTTTACTTTTCCAAAAAAAAAGGGTCTTCTTAACTTGTATCCCAGTATACAGGTTAAGAAGTAATTAATAGTTCACTTTTTATCTTGGAAATGATAAGTTTTGCTGATGTTAGAGTTTTCTTGGGAAAGTATCTCATATGTCTGTCATTAAAATGAAAATTTCATATCTACCCTTATACATAACAAACCTAAATTGTAAAGTGAATTCCCTTTGATCGGAATCAGATACGTGTATGATCTTCGCGATGGGTTATAAGCAGTCCTTTTTCATTAGTTTATCTTTCTTTTTCTGTTGTCTTGATGATGTTTTCTAACAGTAATGGAATAAGAAAGTATTTTTTTAATGTTTACAACTAAAATAAATCCATGCCTGGTTTTTCTTTTAAATCCCACCCATTACAACCATTATCTTCCTACCCTTTTTTTTTCCGAAGCATAACAAAAAACTATAGATTGACCTCATATAAAAATTCTCCCTTGCTAACGTTAATAGATCTCAAGAAAGTAAAAAACCCAAGAACAAAATAGTTTTTTTTTGTGTTATACTCTCTAATCGAGAAATCTCTCCAAAATATGATTATTTTTTTTATCCGATGACTTCAATCTCAAAACTATACATCAACAACACTTATTGCAATTCATTTATATCTAATTTTCGCCCAAGATTAATGAATTCAATTTTACATTTGATATGGAGATGGAGATCCAGTGTGAAGATACTAGAGATCAACGAGAAAGTCAAGAAAAAGAATGGATGAAAGATAAAGAAGAATTGTAATAAATAAGATACAGATTTTAGTGAATAGAAGATGGAGATGAACAGATCTTAATGAGTTTCACAAAGAAGAGAGGAAGATGACAGGGTTAAGAATCGATATAAATTCAGGAAGTAGGGTCCACAAATATTAGGTGAAAGTTCTAGCATTCAAAGGGTTTTTGTGAGATATAATAAATTTATATTTAAAAGTTTACCTTTTCCATAAAAATAGTTTGCAGAATCTATACAAGATATTAATACTAACTTGTATACTGGGATACAAGTTAAGAAGACGCAGAAGAAATAAATGAGTTATTAGTGTGTGTTTTCCCATTTCGAAGAACGTTCCATCATCATTATGTTATACCGTAAGTAAATTAAACTAAATGTTTAACCACAATTTACTATTCCTTCCCTCCCAATTTAGTTTGAAGGCTTAGGTATTTTCATGCAAATTAAGAAAAGTGAGAAAGAGTAAATTTTTCCCAAATATATCTCTTAATATTAATTCTTAAAATATGTGAATTTCCTTGTTTTTGTTTTACTTATGTGTAGTATATGATTTCAATGTTTGGACAAAATAGAAAAAAATTGAGAAAGATATGAAAACCTTCATCTATTTTGGAACTAAAACCAATCCCTAAACCTTCAACTAAACTGGGATGGAGGGAGTATATTTTACCGTCGAATCCATATTTATAAATGTTAAATTGTATTCTTGTATTCCGAAATCCATATTTTACACAGTAATAGAGTAAACAATCTTAGCATTTACCGTCGTACTAGACTTCCGCAGCTTTTTATATGTTTGCTCTCATTCATAAAAGATCACATCAAACTAGTTTGTACTTTGTACTCGACCTGACATAGGTGATGTAATCGGTTGCCCATTTCGAAGTCTGTAGTTGCCTAGCATTATTGATTTTTAAGCCAGTTATTTAAGTTACTTCGAATCTTATACTTTTCCAAAAAAAAAAAAAGGGTATAAGATCCAAAAGAAATGTTCATCATCACGTTATATCATAAGTAAACTAAACTAAAGAGTTTAACCATAATAACTCTCCAGATAGGAAAAATTGTGGATGTAGCTTATGGATGCTGAATTGTGGATATGGCTTGTCTAACCAGATAGGAGGTATTTAAAGTTATTAGAAATAGGTTATCGTTCTTTTGTCGGTAAACCATATTTTAATTCGCCACGTACGACTTTCGATGTTTTTGTTGGCAGTGTGTTCAACTTTTCAATTTTAATTTTGATACTAATATATTCTTGTGTAATAGGGCGTTACGATTTGAAAAATCCAAGAACCAATGTCCCTTTGACAAATTGACGCCTTAATTAGTCCTCAATTTTCCTTGTCTGACAATTTGTTCTCCAATTGTACAATATATTGCCGTGAATGTTGTTTTACACATGACTTAAGCTTATCCTATTCACTTCACCTGGTAAAAGACCCTTTACAATCTCCCAAGAGAGAAATGTACAACAACTCATTCCATGTATCAGGAACACCAGGTATTCACCAGTGACCGCAATCTATTTTCATCTTTGCATTATTCTTGTTGGAATAACTTGTATACATTGAAGGATGTGCGTCTACTCGGTAGTAAGTCTGCTTAGCGACGTCCAAATATATAACAGGAGTCTTCATTCGCCGTATTGTGTCTTGTGTATGTTTTACTTCTGATGGATTTTTTCTATGAAAGTTTCTTTATTCATGAGCGGTGCCTTCAGTTTGTCGCATTTTCCATCTTTATTCCACTTACTTCCGCTGGATCAAGGAGACAAATGATATTAAACAATTAACCATAACAATACTGGCATCGCCTCAGTCTACAATTACATAATTAAAATACATTTGCATCCCCACTTACGTGTAATGTCTAATTGAATGCTCTCGAAAAATAATTTGAGTTTTATTAGGGTCTATGTTTTTGTCAATCCATCTACTCCAAGTAGTAATAGATTTCTTGTATGTTGTACGAACATCCATTTGAGGGTGCAAATAATTACCTTCTTGAAAATAGTTTGTCCTGCAATTTCAAGACCGGTATATTTTAGGCACATCAAGATATATACAGGTATTAAATTATCAGGTACACTTACACACTTGCACACATTTTGTTTTTTGGTTTTTCATTATCTACTCACCGATTGTGAACTTTATTTCCAACCCACCAGTGCCAAGAATCGAACACTACAATATTTGCATCTGGGTAGTACAATGACGTGTGTGGGTTGATCAGATCCAATCGCAGCGTCTCTGGTTCTTGTTTTAATATACTTTCCTGAGTTCGACTGTTCAGGGGTTGTGTTTCATAAACAAGATTAGAAACAGTTAAATGAAAATCTTACAGTGCAATTATAGTCTTAATCATAAAAAAGACACAAAATTAGAAAAATGGTTGAAGTAAATAGCTTCAATAAAACAGTTAAATGAAACGTGCCTGAAATCTCACTATCAATCCTCCTTCAAAGAGCCGAAAAACTTTGCTCTTATCTGCAGCAGCATTCCAAAGAATACATTCTAATGACGAAAACATATTACGGTTCATAGAATCCCCAGCAAGCACCACCTTTTTCCCACTCAATCTCTCAAGGAAATCAGTTGCATTGAGAACCCTATAAGAGATTATATTTAGAACCCTTAGTTTTTTGGTACATAAATTTTGACGGACATTCAATGCATCGACTAAACCATAAAAATGGTATGCAACATGAGAAAAATATATAGACAAAATTATGTACATAGGGATAGTGTCGTTGCACCGTGGATTAGTTTCTTGAGATTGCCATTGCCAATTCAGATATGCATCATCAGTTTTCCCGTTCTTAAAACAGTTGAAGTTACTTCCTTCTTCATAGGTACCATCATCACTAAGGCAGCATCAATTGGCTTTTACAGTGAGTCTGATTCTCATTTTGTATCCTCTTAGTTATTTGATGTTGGTTGGTATTCTCTGTTTGGGGTGGTTGCATATGCATGTTCTCACATGTTTGATTATAAAGTTTTTTTTCTTTCTTTGGACTATATATCATATCCTATGGAAGATTGTCTTTGGTGATGATCTTCTTACTTTTCTTGTTCACACATAGTCTACATGATAAGAGCAAAGGGTATATCTCTCTCTTAGTCTACATGGGTTCTATCGACTCATGTTAATCTCTTCGGTCATTTTCATGTAAATCTCGAACTTCTGTTTTACCTCATCTCAAATCAACTCAACTCAACTATATTCATATTATCACTTCTTGTATTTTATTCTATTTGAATCATCAGCTGCTCCAAGATATACCAACATCATTTCATCACCATCTCACTCGGGAACATGCTATAAAATAGCAGATGATAAGATATTTTGATGAATTATATTTTCAATAACTATTACAAAAATATTTTAAAAAGTAATCATGAAAAAATCTGAAAATGTCATTTGCAATATCTTAATGTATTTACATTGTGTATTAAGACTAACTTTCATAAAAAAAGAAGTATTAATATTAATTTATTTATGAAAAATGTCTCAATAAAATTAACCCATTAAGAAGGATAGAAAGTCATGAAATAAAATAAAATTAGGTGTGGATAAGTATCTATAGAAGGGCAAAAGTGGAATGTTGTTTGGTTGAAAAAACATGCATACCCTTACATTAAATTATAACTACATTAATATTAAGATTGTGACTAAACACTTTTTTTTTTTTTTTTTTTAAGAAAATATAATATTGACACTTATATAATTTATGAAAGTTTACAAGAAGTTTACCGGGAGTCTAAGTAACACATATTTAAAAAGTTTTTTATGTAAACTATAATTATTGTTTTATATATGTGTAAACACTAACTTCTTAATAACTATTGTGTAATTATTAAGAACCAAACTCAGTATCCATCTCTTTACTAAGTGTCAAAGCAACACTCATTGCTACAGCACGCCTTGATTTTGTGCAACCAACAATCCCGTTGGAAGTATATCTGTCTTTGTGCAGATACTTCATGTCTAGTAATTATTATAAATAAGAAATATGACTCAAGGACATATAAATATACATTTGCAAACTTCAGTGTCATGATACCATCATAAAAAAGTAAAAACAAAAAAGGATAAGAACTAACATGTCGTGTCGTGGAGTCGCTTCTCACGAACCAGTTTCTTCCACTACAACGATCACTTTACTTCCACAAATTACTTGATCATGCAATAGATAAACAATTGGCTCTTAACTGAATAGCTCAACGTCCAACAATGTGATTGTTACATTATATATTTTTTTTTCAAAAATTGAAGCCTCACTCGACAAGCTAACTAAATTTTAAAAGTATGTATGAGCAGGAACCATTAAGTATCTTAGTGTAAACTCTTTTAGAAAATTGATTATATATGGTTTAATATATAGGCATATATTGATGTCGAGGATGCATCACTATGCAAATACATTATATATAGTTTAATATATAGGCATAGCTTAATGTATACAACCTGTAGAAAATCATCAAGCTGTAAATATATAGGCATATATTGATGTCGCTGGAATAAAATTCTTGACTTTGCAAATCACTTTCAGCTTAACCCTTCACCATCATGTGTCTGGAAAAGTTAACAGCCTCTTTGAAGTCGATTTCACCCTATCCCCAATTATAGTAGTATTTGCATCGATTTGGCATTGTCCAAACTTACCAAGCAAAATGAAGGGAATTGAACATCAGGATTAAGATGAATTACTATTCAGAGTAGCATACCTACTCCGTTGTTTTTTCAATACTCGAATAAAATCAAGCTTTAATCTTTGAGGAAGCATCATTATACAAATGCATCATTTGTCTTTGACACTTTCTCAAGGATATAACGTGGTGCAAATGCATCATTTGGGTTTGATATTTACCCGAGGATGCATCATTTGGGAATGTTGCTTACTCGAGGATGTGATATTTTTATATGGTTCTTAGCCGAGGATGCATCACTATGCAAATACACTATTTGGCTTTGGCGCTTGATCGTGCTCTCCAAATAAACATTCCAACTTTGTATTGTAGTGGACTCTCTTTAGATATTTGGGCTTAGAAGTTTCTTTTGTAATTTTCAACTGATATCAAAATATAGGCAACAAAATATGTTGAACCAATGCAAATTACCATTCTAATAGGCACCACAATATCTAAAACCACAGGATCACGTCGGGCAGTTGTATCCCCAAATCCTTCCAAGACCGTGATTTAGAAGAATAAATTTATGCTTGAATGCCGTTATTTGTATATCCCCAGATGGAAATAGCTTCATATTAAGGTGATTGCCGAGGATCATCAAAAGCTAAACTAATATTAGAAACCGTCAAGAAACCGTCTTTTATGGATGGTGGCGGAGGTAATATCTTGTAATGGTTTGTGGATGGACATAAAATGAAAAGGAGGGGTACCAAGTACACCACCAACTTTTTTATTCAGAAACCTATATGGACAAACTTATCACAATCAGTTGTATAAATGAACAAATGAGATCATGTACTTGATTTATAAACAAGTTTACTTGGACGATCTCAAAAATAAATATCCAAGATCAACCTAGTATGTCCCCAAACTGTATATGAACCGAATTCCAACAAGAACAAGTTTTGTAATATATATTTCGAGATAAGAATTCATAAGAGTAGCTATTATGGGTTACGAATAGTTTGAGCTTGAAAAACTGTCTAAGTTGTTTAACGTACTACTTGTGATATTTCTATTATAAACATAAACAATGTAATGCAGAAAAGGTTACTGAAAGTGTATAATCTTGTCAGGTACAAGACATTTGGTATTAGAGCAAAATAGAATTCATAATCACTAATAAAATAAGAAAAACCTTAGATATGTTCAAATGATTTTCCTCCATCAAATAATAATTGAATATCAACAAAACGCATAGAAAAACACTCATCACGTAGTTCGTTGTACGTACTGATATATCCTCTAAGTACTCGAAGTACTTCTTATCAGATGTCTTAGTGGCAATTTCTAAGAACCCCTAATATTAATTGAATTACTCATTAGTAATGATTTTTTTTTCTGCTGAAACTAAACTTATCGAATTCTCTTTTTCATCAAAGAAAAATGATGGAATCTATTTGTAATCCAGGTGTAAATCTCCTAATTCCAACTTCATCCAGTTCAGAGACTTGATTCAAAATTTTCGCAAGGAACCAGGTGATTACTCTTGATCTGTTAAAATTGATTTTCCTATATTTAATGGAATTAATCCTCGTGGATGGATTAGTAAATGTGAATGTTATTTCAATTAAAAATGGTCAACTATGTGCAACGAGTAGATTTAGCTTCGACCCACCTAGAAAGGGAAACCGTTTCATGGTTTTTAGATTATCAAGAGGCTAAATTTTTTATTGAGTGGGATACTGTTATTTCTAATATTTTTTATCGATTTGAGGATGTTGGGTATGATAATTACACTGGTAGTTTCAATAAATTCTCTCAAACTACAACTGTTAAGGAATATTATAAACAATATGAGACTCTGAATCCTTTTATGAAATCCAAGAACCCAAATCTATCTGAAGAATACTTTACCTTGAGTTTATCAGTAGGTTGAAGGATGATATTCACAATTTTGTTCAAACGTTCAAATGCTCTTTGAATGTTAATGCTTTTTACCTTTGGCAGAATACAATATGCTATTGTTGATTTTCAGTCTAAAAGATCTAAGCCTTTTTCTAGATGATTCATCCCATCCACCACTGAAGTTTTACTTTCCACTTCCATAACAGGCTACCTCTACTTACCTGTATTCCAAACCTTCTTATTCTACCGCTGGACTCATAGTCACTCAGCCAACAAATCCTACTATAACTGAACCACCACTGCCTTCTATTAAAAAGTTGTCTCATATTCAAATGAATGCCATATGAGATAAGGGCTTATGTTATAACTGTGATGAGCTTTACAAGCCTGGTCACATCTATAAGTCACGTCAATTATTCATGTTGATAGCAACTTAAGAGGAGGACTCATCCACTACAGGGGTGTAACATGACTTGGAAGAGGTATTGCATTTACTCTTATGAGTTCCACGATGGAGATCTGTCTTAATGCTTTAACAGGCTTGGTTACACAAAATACTATTAGAGTTCCTGGTCTCATTTTTACATTATATCGTGGCTGGGGAAAATCAATGTAACGAGAGTGTGAGAAAAGATGGCTGACATAATAATTATATCGCAGGAGCGTATGATTAAAAAGGTCAAACAATCGTTAATATTACGTGCCAAAAAATTAGGCACTAAAAGCATGTGTCATATGATATGTCACCATCACCAAATGGTAAGTCAGCATTTTTCCGAGCGAATAACGCCAAACCAATTGGTGGAAAAGTAAATTTTACAATGCCAAATTTATTTGGCGCCTCAAAGTTAATCCAAAATTATGTTTAAGCAATCGCTTGACTCACACCTTAAATCAAGACATTTGGCCACAATTCTTACCGTGAATGTTGAATTATGCAGGTCCATAAGACTAAGTCTAATTGTTTGATGGTGGTTGGTATTCTCTGTTTGGAAGTGATTGCATATGCGTGCTCTCACAAATTTGACCAGACAATTGTTTCCTAATTGTCTGTGGAAGATGGTCATTGGTGATAATTTTTCTTACTTTTCTTTTTCCTAGGTTTGTTTTCGAACAATAGTGTCTATATCTCTCTCTAAATGTACCTGGGTAAGATACAAAGTTCACGACAAACAGATGAAGTGAGAATGATAATGGAGAAATAAAAAGGGTAGTAACTTGATTATCTTTATCGCAACTTATCCTGGTTTAGCTAGCATTCTTGGCCAGTGGTCAACCACCAATGATAAACAAGTTGTAATGTTCCCCTTCTTTCTGTACATTTTCGTTTTTTCTTCCCTGGGTTCTGTTTGGATTCCGACATGGGACAGTAGCATTGTAATAAGAGTGCCCAGCGTGGTTTAGTGGCATGTTGAGTTTTGCACCGTTTTTTTCTTCTTCTAAATCATATATTTTATTACCAAAGATAAACCAAAGTTTTTACAAAAAGAAACTAGACTAAAGTCCTAGTACACAATTAGGACAAAAGCTTAGGAACTAAAATGAAAATAAAAACAAAAAAACACCCACAACCATATTGCTATTTTAGCAAAATCTGAAATAAATCTTCTCTTCACTTTCCAGGTCACCCAAAAATGCTGCATGCTATAAAAGATACACTCTCCCCTGGCAAGCTGAGCACCTTTTTTCGCCATTGTGTCAGCAGAAGAATTCACTTCCCTGTAGTTGTGTTTAAAAGCAATAACCGCTAAGGAATCTTTGATTCTCTGCCATCTGTTCTGCACAATCCAAGGAATTTTTCCTTTTGTAAAAGCCATCAGAACATCCTGTGAATCCATACTAAAATATACATTCCATTTTTGTTTCTGAATTGCCCATTCACCAGCACAGACAATACCCATGATCTCAGCAATATAGTTTGTGGCAATCCCTAATCCACCAGCTGCAGCACCAATACACCCTCCATCAGAATTTCTTGCAATAAAACCATAACCAGCTTGTCCTGGATTCCCTCTAGAGGCACCATCACAACACAATAATATCTGGTTCAAAAAAGGGAGTTTAAAGAAGCACTGTTTGACTACTACTTTGGCCACTTTCACCCGCTGTAATTTAAAGGTCTTAACAATGTTGAAATCATACATACATCCCAACATTCTCCCTTTCATTCTAATGATGCATTCTTTTGCAAAATGGAGTATCTTGTGCTTGATTACCTCATAGTCGGGAATTTCCTCTTCATATTTAAAATTATTTCTGGTGAAGATTAACTCCACTAACAAAGTAAAAGAACTAGTAAACCATAGTTCTTTGATTGCTGCACTCTTGCCCTTAACCAAATTTAGCACATCATCAAATTTGTCAGGTCTGTGAAATTGAAAAATGCCACATAACCACTGCCACAGCCTGACACTAAAAATGCATTGCAAAAGAATATGTTGCAGAGTATCACTACCATTGCCACACAAATAACATTTGGAGACAGTACTAAACCCTTTCTTTCTAACTGCATCTTCAGTGGCACAAGCACCTCTCACAATTTTCCATAAATTAGATGAAATTTTGGGATGAGTGGTGGAATTCCATACCTGCTTAGCCCAAGACACCACAGGATACTTTCTTTTAATCATCTTCACAGCATTGGCTACATAAAACACACCATTTAAGTCAGCTTCCCACACCTTTCTATCCTTTCCAGTCCCTAAAACTGGTAATTCATTAAGATTGAAGTATTGCAGCATAACATCAGGGATATGCCATTCACCATTCACTATCATTTTTTCCACCTTACAATCAATATGTTGCATAATAAAAGGATCATCTTCATGTCCTTCAATGAGTGCAAATTCTTTAACCCATTTATCTTTCCAAATTGATATATCTCTGCCATCACCTACTAACCATCTACTCCCCTCCTTTAAATAATGAATGGCCCATTTAAGACCAGGCCAAATGGATGATTGTTTATAAGAAGTGATCCATTCACCATTCTTATTTTTATACTTAGCTCTTATGAAATTAGTCCATTCCTCCTTCCCATTCTCTATTTTCCAGAGAAGTTTCATTAAGAGTGCTTTATTGATAACTTCCAATCTTCTGAAACCCAATCCACCCTCCTCAAATGGTGCACATACCTCATCCCATTTTACTGTAATCAATTTCTTCACTGCAGGATCACCTGACCATAAGAAATTTTTAATTATTTTTTCACATTCTTTGATAACCACTTTTGGCCACTTATAAACACTCATATTGTAAATGGGAATGCTACACAACACTGATTTGACTAAAACAATCCTCTCTGCAAATGATAATAGCTTCCCCATCCAACTTGCCAGCAACTGTTGTAACAGCTCCACCATACCCCATACTTGGAAAGTTTTAACTCTTCCAGGATTAAGAATTATACCCAGATATTTGTCAGGAAATTCTGATAAGTCCATCTGCATTCTGTCAGCTATTTCTCTTCTTCTAACTTCAGAAACTCCTCCTACAAAATACTTACTTTTCCTTCTATTTACAATTTGACCAGAAGATTCTTGATATTGCATCAGAAGTTTCATCAGATTCTCCAATGACTTTTTATTTCCATTACTAAAGATGAAAATATCATCTGCAAATAGCAAATGAGATGGTTGGGATCCCCCTCTATTAACCATTGGTTGTATTGCACCATCAAATACCAGTTTGGTAATATTTCTACTTAGCACTTCCTCAGCTAGTACAAAAAGAATTGGTGATAAGGGGTCACCTTGTCTCAATCCCCTTCTTACACTAAAGAAACCACAAGGCCCACCATTCACAAGTACTGATATTCTAGCAGATTCAAAGATTTTCTTGAGCCATTCAATTCCTTTATCTGAGAAACCAAAATGTCTAAGCACTTCAAAAATAAATTCCCAGCTGAGAGAGTCATAGGCTTGAGTGATGTCTAGTTTAAGACCTACATTACCACCTCTTCTCTTTATACTCATCTCATTCACCAATTCAGAAGCCAAAACAATCTTTTCTTGAATATTCATTCCTTTTATGAAAGCTCCTTGTTGAGCAGATACCATTTTACCAATCAAAGAGTTAAGTCTTGTAGTGATGATTCTTGTAAGAATTTTGAAGTTGAAGTTTGCCAATCCAATAGGCCTAAATTGGTCAGCAGATTTAGCACCCATTACCTTAGGAAGTAAGAATAAAAAATTGGAGTTAAAACCTTTGGGAATGAAATTGCGTCTCCAACAGTACTGTAAAGCCACAACCAAATCATGCCCAATTACTTCCCATGCATATCTGTAGAAGCTCCCAGGAAACCCATCAGGTCCTAGAGAACTATTTGCATCCATAGTAAATACTGCATTTTTAATTTCCTCTTCAGTTGGAATGGCATCCAACACTAGATTTTCCTCATCTGTTAAAACTTTTGGGATAGCATCAAAAATACCTTCAGAAAAATTAACTTCTTGGAATTCAAATTTCTTCTTGTAGTGAGAGACTAAAATATCAGCTATCTCATTTTGGTTGGATATCAAATTACATTCAGAGTTGTCAATTTCAGCAATAGCATTCTTGGCTTTTCTAATTTTCATATTAGCATAGAATAAATCAGAGTTGGCACCACCCTCTTTGATCCACTTAACTCTTGATTTTGCCCTTAATAGTTCATTACGTTGTTGAGACACCAACTCCTCTAGCTGTAACCAACTTATCCAGCAATTCTACATTCTATGGCTGAGCATCTGATAATAAGGAAGCATTCAAAACATCATCTTCAGCTTGTTTTAGTTTCACCCTCAAATCCCCAAAAATCTATCATTTTCATTTCTTGACACAAATCTTAAATCTTTTTAGTTTGCTCATAAATTTAAAAGAAGGATTACCTTCACAAGGTTCCTCCCATGAGTCCCTAAGAAGCTTCAAGAAACCAGGATGAGAAGTCCAAACATGATGAAATATAAAAGGTACATTTTGAGGTTTATGAATATAAAAAACTGACCCAAACAATTGCCCATGATCTGAAGTACCTCTGACACCAACCTTATAGTTCCAACCTTCAAATTTATCCAACCATTTCAAATTAAAAAAAAAGCCTTATCAAGATCACAAATAATTCTTTTAGCTCCAACTCTATTATTACACCAAGAAAATTTTATTCCTGATTTAGGAGATTGCAAAAGATGACAAGCATTTAAGCAATCTCTGAATTCTTGAATGGATATTCTTAAAGGTCTTCTACCACCCAACTTCTCTTCACTACTCAAAACAACATTAAAGTCCCCTATAACCAACCAAGGCAAGTTCAAAGCACTTACTTCCACTAATTCCTCCCATAAGGATCTTCTATCAATAGTAAGACAATCAGCATGAACTCCTATCACCAAAACATCTCCAACTTGTACTGTAATTGCTTGTTTAGTTATTGACACCACAGAAGGTTTAGATAAAGAGGAGTGCCAAAAAAGCCATATATTACCTTTTCTAGAGTCACTAGAATTGTGAATTAACATGTTGCTCATTCCAGGAAGTCTCAAATTCTTATAATAATTACCAGAAACTTTCACTTTGGGTTCTGCCATAAAAAGTAAAGAAGGATTAAATTGTTTAACTAAATGTCTAAGTTTGTCTTTAGCTTGAATTCTCTTCAAGCCTCTGAAATTCCAATACTGAACTCTCATTTAGATGAGGAAGGTTGGGAAGTTACAGCACCTCCCACACTTTTTGTTGAGTTAACTAAATAGGATGCTTGTTTTCTTGTTGTAACATTTGGAGCCCCTTTATTACTTTTTCCTTTAGGTGGTTTATCCACAACTTTTGAGACTTCAGAAGTAATCAGATTAACTTCCTTATCCACCATGTTACTATCTTCAGCCATTTCATTCAGAACATCAAATTTACTTGGAGAAGAAATAATCTGTAAAGCACCAACTTGAGAATTTCAAGCAAGGTTACCCCCATTCTTGGATTTAAAAGGAATGTGAGTCCATACTTCATTATCACTAGTACCAATATCCCTCAAAATAAGAGACTCCATAGATACTCTTTTAGTGAGAGTTGGACTACTAATACTCACCTCCAAAAGTTTATTCACAGAAAGAGCTG
Source organism: Papaver atlanticum (assembly GCA_023531105.1). Lineage (NCBI taxonomy): Eukaryota > Viridiplantae > Streptophyta > Magnoliopsida > Ranunculales > Papaveraceae > Papaver > Papaver atlanticum. The sequence continues at coordinate 3,673,852 of JAJJMB010005286.1, read as the reverse complement.
GAAATTCCCCATGAGAATCTAATGCACCAATAAAAGATTTATCCATAACCACTGCATCAACTTCTTCATTTTGTATAATAGTAGAAAAAATTTCCTTCACCAAATCATCATCATCCACATGTTCAACAATATAAGCATTTTCAGGGATTAAATTCTCATCGTTAGTAAAACAAATATCAAAACCTTGTTTAGTTGGCTCCTGATTCACTTTAGGTTTATAAGTCCATTTTCTCCTAGGAACAACTTTTTGCAATTCCTGAATACCATCCTGAGCTGCTGCTTCTCTTTTCTTAAGCCTACATTCAGAAACCATATGTCCAACCACCTTGCAGTGATTGCAGAATTTTGGAATTTTAGGAATCTTAATAGGTTGCTTGAAACTCCCATACTTAGATTTAATCCATATATGAGTAGGAATGGTTTTGTTAAGATCAATTTCCACTATCATACTAGAATAATAACCAGCTTTCCTATTTAAAGTAACATCATCTAGACGAACTGGTCTACCAAAAATTCTTCCAATATCCATTAAAATGGATTCTTTCCAATATTCAATACTCAAAACCAGAAAATAACACCCAAACAAAAGCAGAGGAAGTTGTTTTTGATTCAGGTTTAAAATCTGGTTCCCAAAATTGTAGTCTAAGAGGCTGAAACTCAACCTCCCAGTAACCTCCATATATCATTCTCATATCCTCCTCTTTTTCTAATTTGATAATAAAAAAACCTTTACCTAAAGGAATAAATTAACATTTACCTTTCAAGTTCCAATGATTTTTCAATCCCGACTCTGCTATCTCAAGCTTCATTTTAACCAAATCAAGTCGCCCAATTAAGCTAAAACGCCATTCATTCAAACACTCATCAATCACCTCATATGGAATGAAAAAGGATGGAGTATTATCCATTACTGAATCAGAAGAAAAACTTGGTTCAGATCTAGAATTTGAAACTAAACCAGCACCACAAAACCCTATAGAATTAGACTTTTCCGACATCATAAGACATCATTAAAGACTAGATTCATACAGAACCAACACCAATCATCAGAGTATTGATGATGAGAATGAATTAATGAAGCAGTTACACGAAAAAACTAAGAAATTCAATAATTTTTTGACTGAGTCGATCGCCCGATTCGCAGAGCACCGTTGATGGGTCTACCTTTTTGGGTTATAGGAGTAACGGTCATACGCATGTCTGCATTTTTTTTTTCTTGTTTCAATAATCCCTGTATTTATTCCTCTGCTATGGTCTGGCTGAGAACAAGACCATCACAGTTGTATTTTTAGCCTAACAGATTAGGCATAGGCCTCCTAATGAATGTACAGTCCCAACATTTAATGGTTCAATAACTCATCCGTGCTTGTCTTAATGCTCCTCTTAACTTGAGGATATCTTTGGTGTTCTGTATTTAACTCCCTGTTCTTTTCTTTGTTTCTCTCTTGGTTTTGGCTATAGTAGACCTAATCAACGATAATTTGGTGTATACCCGGGAATACAAACAACTGGGCTTAACCAATCCATGAATTATTAATAAGGTTCGGTTGTGGATTAAAAAATCTCTCCTATTGCTCTGCATAACTGAATATCCCAAAAAAATCAAACTACTTCTTCTTCTTCAATTCCTTTGACAAAACTTCAATTACATATCAATTTCTTATTAGATTATTATCTGTTTCCTAGATTTACTCTAATATTAATTAGGGTAAATTTGGGTAACACTTAAATTAGGTTTTTATGCTTTCAATAAAACTTATCCTTGTTCTACAGGGATTTTATAATCAGGTTTTGTATATATTTCTCCTGATCGTCTTCTAATGGCTGACTATTGTCATTATGTAGAATATAATAGCCTTAATGGCACTTTGTTAACATGTGATGGTATATTCATGTATATCATTGATGATGATCTCCTCCGGTGTAACGTTGATCTCTGCAACTCGATACAAGATCCATGGCTACCGGTTCTAATCGTGATTATGATGTTATGTGCTTATTACTCCTTGCTATGGGAGCATCAAGATTTGAAGAAGTTATCCATATGGTTGGAAAGAGTTCCAAAAACCATCCCTCAGAAAACATCTGATTTCTATTTGAATATGTACTCAATACTTTTAATGCATCTTAGATCTTCTGTATTAAGGCCTCTCATTAAATGTATTTTCTACTATTCTTTGTTGATGATGTATGAATTTCTGTCAGTTGTTGATAATTTTTATTAATATAATTAGCCTAGGGGCTCTGTGTAGCCCCTTGTTCTTTCAAAAAAAAAAAAAGGTTCGGCTACAGTTGAACTACGTACATTTAAAGTGGTTGGGGTACTTCCATGTTATCCATAAAACATATTTTTACGTGTTTTCTTCTTGTCTAACATGTAGCATTTGGTGGCGTACAAGAAGAATTTTGGGTTCATATTTGGAGCATTTTTGACATCCTCGCTCATTCCATCCTCCGATAACCAATTACGAAAATTACGAATTGACGGGTCATTTAAAACTCCCAATTTTACTTCCAAAAGGATCTATCAACTATATATGTTGAAGCACGAAGGGCTGATATTTCAAATGTGAGACGGCCCAGGATATGAAATGAGCCAGATATGTACCTAATTTTCTTAGTATGAAAATATGGAAAAGAAAATAAGATTCATCGGTTCTTAACAAGTGGCTTATTGGCTATTTTTACACTTTGAAGAACATACAAAATAAAAGAACATACATACAAGTGTCTCAACCGCCTCTCAAACTAAGAAAAACTGTCACTCTGGCTGTGAGGTAAAATGGGACCACATGATAGATTTGATACTTTGAGGTTGTGAGGTAAAATAAGAGGATGGCCCGCTCATCATTGAGTGGGACACGTGTAAAAGTGGTTTTGTACTTCTATGGATGAGCAGGGAGCACCTGGTACTCCAGTTTTCCTATTCGTTATCACGACCTCTCACATTTGATAAGCCAGGTTCAGGCAGATCTCGCCGCGCAATTTCCAAAAGCCGTATGCAAACAGGGCTTTTAAAATAGCTCATATGTGATATATGTCTTAAAGGGAAAAAAAAAAAAAAAAAAAAAAAGTAAAAAGTAAAAAGGATTAATCCAAAAACTTACTTAAGCAGTGTTGTGTTTTTCGACCTGGAGGTTTGAAGTTATTTACCGACCAAACTCTTTTGCTCAGCAAATGAACCACAAGAAGTAAATTCATGCTTGGTGCCAAATGTAAATTTAAAAGCGTTGATGTCTATGTCTATCAATAAAAAGAGAAAGATGATCAACCAGTGCATTTACGTTTATGCATGAATACGGATCAATTTTTCTTTTTACGTATATTCATGACTATACTCAATCATGCATAGACACCATAACAACAACAATAATAAAAAGTCCTTGTGGACTTGTAGTAGGGCCATAGGCCCTAAGTGGCCGCCTTCTCCGCCTAGCCTATAAAAGTCCTTGGGTTCCTAGAAACCTAAATGAATTCAATTGACAAAAAAAGAAAAAAAAAAAAAATTTGTTTGTTGATAAACAAGTAACCTTTTCACTAATGGGATTTCAAGGTTACAATGAGTTTAAAATCGAAAATAAGAGAATACAAAGTAACAAGAACATACCATAAGAGTACAATACCGAGAAATCCAACAAGAGAAAGAGAAAGATTACTGAAGTAAGAGAAATACAAGTATGAATAAGATCCGATTAAATCGGAAGAAGGATGGTTTTTCTCGGAATTAAATTCCAACCATTTAGTTTGTTTTTCTTCTTTAGAAAGAAATGCTCCCAAAGTAGGAGTGATTTGCTCAAATCTCTTGTAACTAGTGATGAAGCTTCCGTCGTCAAAAAGACCACCGATGAAGATTTTGTCGCCGAATAAGTTGATGATGAAGATTCCGATGAAGAGTTAGCCGGAGACAACAAAGATGGAGATTTCGTCGTTGGAGAGCATCACTATTGATCTTATAACCCAACTCAATAACCAATAATCGCCATTAAAGCGAAGATAAACTTCAAAAGAGTAGATAACACCACCAAAACTGTGTAGATAAGTAAAAAACATAATAAAAACTTAACTAGTCTACTAACTAAACTAGAAAGCAGGGAATAATGAAAAAATCTGCTCAAATGTAGTTCAAAAATGGACTAGATCTGAGTAGAGAAGGGTTATTTTCGATGGTTTTGTTGGAGAAGAATGAGTGAGAGAGAGGATAGAGAAAATGGTTACTTTTGATCCAATTGAAATTTATAACAAAATGAAACTAATATGAAATAATGTATGTGTACTAGAAGTAGTAGGAGCCTAGTTAGAAATTCGAGATTCGGTAAACGTACGAGTATTATACGGTTTTGTAAAACCCAAATTCGGTCCAAAATTCTGTCAACGGGACGTGATTCGTCGGTAATTCGGAACGGTATACGTACGTGTATAATTCGATTTATAAATATGAGTTCGGTTCTGAAAATTCGGTATCTATATATAATAAATAATTAGTATTTATAAGGACATAGACTAATTTTTATGCATATTTGTGAGTTATTTAAAGAAAAAATAAACTTAATATGATAATATTAATAATATATACAACATTAGTCATCCAAGAGGACGTGGTATAGTGGTTTAGATGCTTGGTTAGTGAGTTTGAGATCTCTCTCACCTTCACCTTCAAATCTCTTCAGTCATTTTTGTTTCATAAAAGTTACAACAATGTCTAATATTGGGCTGTGTATGCTCGGGAGGCAGTAAAGCCCAAAAAGTGGGGCCTTTGAAAATGTAAAAGCTAAAGAATTTCTGGAGAATTAAGCGGACGTATTATTCGGGATACGTAAAGTTCGTGAACGATTCGCGAATAATCCGGGAATGCCATATAATACGCGTCTTGGGTTCGGAGTTGCAAAGGTACGCGAATAAGATGGTTAAATTCGTGATATGGAAAAATTCGCGAATCATATGTGAACTTACTAACTAGGAGTAGGAGTAGAACGGCATCGCAATTGATTAGTTTTCAAGATTTTTTCGGGTCCGTTGCTTAGTTAGCAACTCAACGAATTTTGTCCAAATTATTCGCAAACTAATCCGTCCCGCAATGATTCGCCGAATAATTATACCCACGGTTTCAAAACGTGCTTTTATTCTCTTCTCGCTTAATTCGTCTCAAAAATTTACGTTTGTTGGCTCTTCCCGCATAATTCGCTTCAAAAATTTACGTCTGTTGGGTTTGATACCTCCCTGGTGATATTAATGCAAATATTTTATATCTAATTCATATGAACGACATAATCATAGGAAAAAAAATGCATTTGTATAATTTAATATACGTCGAATTTTTAGCGTTGCATTTGTACATGTGAAACGCCTCAAACGTGAATTCACTAATTGTCATCCATTGTGCATGTTTGATCGCATACTTGACCGAGTTTGTTTTTTACCTAGCCAATTAATATGGGCATTCTCGCCGACCCGAATTTTTGTCGTTCACCAAATTGCTAACTAGAGTACGTTGTATCAATGAGTTTGGAAGCAATTAAAATATTATGCATGTGTAATTTATCTATGAGGGAAGATCCCCTCACACTCCTGGTTTCACACTATCTCATACTTTGGACGCAAATTTTGTTTACAAAAATGGTAGAGTATTTGAAGCTAATATTTTGGGATATGTTCGCCTTACAAAACTCTTCATACCTACAAAAAAATAAAAGTATAGCTTCACCATCTACCACTTTAGAAATCAATCGTCGAAAATTAACGAATTTTCAACCGTTAAAATCAAGATTGGTATATGGCGAGGTTTGTTATTTTAGAGTGTGCTCATTTTTTGTGGGAATGTAGAGATCTGTATGACGAGCATATCCCCAAAATATTAGCATCAAACATGTTACCGTTTAAGTTTTGTTAAGAAAATTGTCACTCAAAGTGTGAGATAGTGCGAATTTAAGAGTGTGAAAGGATCCTCCCTTTTTATCTATCCTCCACAAAAGCTCCTTAAAACTCAAAAACTGCTGAAGGAAGCACCACTTTCACTCGATCAACGGGCAATTTTGAAATATTTTTGTAGATTCCCCAATAAGACTTATGGGCTTGTAATTATACATATCTGTTGATCCCTCACATAATCGATTTTAAAATCCTATTTTTTAGGCATACTTAAAAAAATTGAGGCATACAAGGTAATGACAAAACAGAGTCACTATGTGGTAAAATCAATAACCCCTTATCCATCATATTTTTATCATGACAATAATTCCCTTACTTCATTAGTGTTAATGATAAAATTAGAATGTAATATTAATGATTAGTAGTTAATGTTAATGATTAGAGGTCAATGTCAATGATTATATAATGGTAGTTTCAAAGGGATTTTTTTTTTGAGATAGTTAGGTTAGGGTTTGTTGATAGACGCATTTATGTGTCTATTTTCATCTCTATTGTGTATGTTGTTAGTACCCATTTTTTTACTTATTTTGGTATTTTATCTCTTTGTAGGTGTTTTTGGAGAAATAAGCTTTTGCGGCGAAATTGGCTCGAAAAGTTGATAAATGCAACCCAAGGGACGAGTGTTATGCGGACTCCAGCAACGGATAAGGGGCGACCACTGGATAAGGGGTAACCTTACCCCTTCACGTTCAAATTCTAAATTTTGGCGGGAAACCAAAACCAAAATATATACACGTTTCCGGCAGTTTTGGTGGTAGTGATTTGGAGGAGTTTGAGGTCGATTAAACCTCTTATTTTCATAGGGTAGACTCCTTATGGGTCTAGGAATCTAACATGGGTGTTGAAATCGATTAAACTGGGCTCAATCGACGGATTTTTATCTCAACAACAAAATATGGAAAGTCACGTGTGTGACCGATTTTAAGAAATTTTAGAGAGATTAAAGTGTTATAAACCTTCCCAAAGCTTGATATCTATTTAAGGAAGAGTTTAGAATCAAAAGGAAAGCTCAGAAACGCGTGGAAATCCTAAAACAAAAAATTGCCGCAACTTTTCCGTGAAGAGAAAGGAAGAGATTTTGGAGAGATTTAATCGGTATTTTTGATATAAATAGATTGTTTGGGTCATATAGAAGGGGTGTCGAAAGTTAGGGGAAGTTTAGAACACCACAGAGCCGAGAAATCAAAGTTGAAGAAAACCCGCTGCTGCTGCTGAAGAACACGAAGAACTTCGACCCACACCGAACTGTCGCAGAAGCAGTCATATATTCAACTACAGAAACCTGTTATCGTTTTTCACTGTCGTTGCTTAATACTTTCAGCGACCATTACTTTCCTTACAAAAAGCTTTCTGTAACTACAGCTCGTCCTTCTTAATAAAAACACCTTATTTGAGCAATGAAATCAACTTTTGAGCATATTTCTATTATGAGGAGCTAAACCCCTTAGCCGAGGCGACGGAGGAAGCCATTGTTCCATGAAAAGTGGTATAATTCTATTTTAATTATTTTTACAATTTTTTATATGATTATTTGCAGAGAAATAATATAGGAAAATTGATTTTTATTGAGTAGTTGTGAATTGTTTTGATGGGACATGCTAGGTTTTAAAACTTTTGATGTTTCATGCTTTGTGTTTACAACTATTACTTCAAAAATCTATTAGAGGCAAAATATTAGAATCACTTAAAAAGAAAAAAATTGCATAAATATTGATTAGAGTTTATCATTTAATTGGTCAATGGTGGAATCCAGAGTCTCGGTGTTTTCTTTATATTTTTGATACAACTTTATTTAATTGTTGAGTTTAATTTGAATCTAGAAAATCCTTCACAAGTCTTAGAGTTCGAATCATTTTTACTACAACTACAAAACACATCATTTGTTAAAGAAGAAGAATAAGAAATTAGGTTTTTGAGATCGGCTTAACTAATAGATAATTAAGGTTTGTTAATACAGAGGTAGACTTCTAAATGAGGTTTAATGTCCTTTTTATAGGTTGAATTTTTACAACCTAGATCTACTGGCCAGATGAACGGCGGCCGAACTTCACTCTGTAACTGACGAGTTTAGGTTCGGCTTATTCAAATAAAAAATTGAATATTCGAACTTAGTATGTTTTTTAACAAAGTGAAGTTCGGCTATCATTTTCATGTTTAATTATCAGCCGATCTTGTCATCAGCACTTTCAGAATGGAGAAAAATGAGCAGTTCGGCTGATAATTCGTCTCAATTTTCAACCAAACTTCCCTCTCTAATGCCATAACACCCTGGTTTTTTGATTTAAACCTAATATGTCAATCAAACACTAGAAAATGAGACATGGTGTTAGAGCATAGCTCGGTTGAACTCACCAAGCGTTGGTATGTCAAGTTTGGTTGTCATATTTTAGTATCAAAACTCATCTAGAGTCGCTTGATTAATACTAGAGTCAACTTCGTTTAGGTTAGACTCGAAAGTCTAGGAATGTTGAGACATACAAGTATTATTCCGAAGACCTGAAGAATGTGAATAAGTAACGAACTACAACGACGACATCATCCTACCACTTGAGGTTAGTAATATTGACTTGAACTGTTTCATTCCTAATGTATCTTTCAAGTCATGCTATATCGAAAACATAACTGCGAAGCTGTATATACTGTACATATTGTAAATAATACTCTAGTGATGTGACATGATCATAATATTAAGGAATTAAACTACGAAGTATAACGCTTATCTTTTAGAAAAAGCGGGGGTCTAACAACCGCACCAAATATTTCGTTAGGCAATCTGTATGGACTAACTCCAATATAATTCCAAGAGAATCAACTAGACAGTCAGACTCAATCAAGGAAATATATCCAAGAGTTACATCTCTATTTCTCAATGTAATCAGCAAATCAAACAGATAGAATCCGTGAGCCTGATTATTATGAGAAACAACTTGAACGGTACCAAAGACCAATGTTCAAGTGTCAATCAATTTCAATCAAAAACCAAAGGTTGGATTTACCAATTGATTGAACTACGCACAACCTGTGATATTTCAATTATATAGAAAATATAAATGTGGAAAAGAAATAACACAGACACCAGAAGTTTTGTTAACGAGGAAACCGAAAATGCATAAAAACCCCGGGACCTAATCCAGATTTGAACACCAAACTGTATTAAGCCACTACAGACTCTAGCCTACTACAAGTTAACTTCGGAATGGAATGTAATTGAACCCTAACCAATCTCACACTGATTAAGGTACAGTCGCGTTCCTTACGTCTTTGAATCCTAGCAGGACTACGCACTTGATTCCCTTAGCTGATCTCACCCACAACTAAGAGTTGCTACGACCCAAAGTCAAAAACTTTATAAACAAATATGTCTCCCACTGAAAAGTCTATTCTGATAGATAAATCTGTCTCCCACAGAAATACATATGAAGTTTTTGTTCCGTCTTTTGATAAATCAAGGTGAACAGGAACCAATTGATAATCCGGTCTTATATTCCCGAAGAACATCCTAGAAATATCAATTACCTCACAATAACTTAACTATATGGTAGTAGAAAAAGTTATTGTGGAATCACAAAGAATGAGATGAAGAGCTTTGTGATTACTTCTTATATCTTACCTATCGGAGATAAATCTCGAGCAAATCTTACAGAAGATAGTACTCAATACGATAGAACAAGTAAGATCAAAACACGCAACTACAGAGAAAATAGTTGGGTATGGCTTCAGAATCCCAATGAAGTCTTTAAGTCGTTAACCGATAATGGTTTTAGGAAAAACCTAGGTTAAAGGAGAATCGACTCTAGTCGCAACTAATATCACACAGGAGGTGTGGGATTAGGTTTCCTATTTTCTAGAGTTCTCCCTTATATAGTCTTCAAATCAGGGTTTGATAGCTTTGAAACAAAGCAATCAATATTCACCGTTGGATGAAATCCTGATTTAAGATTCAAGCTAAGTTTGCTTAAAACCAAAGAAATATCTCTCCACAGTTAGATGGTCTTAGCTTGTTACACACAAATGAAATATACCTTCATTTAGATATGGGTAACCGTACCTAAACGTGTATATTGAGTAGGCTCAATAACAGTTAACTGAAGTTAGCCATATGAACACTTTTGTGTTAACCACATTCATCTTAACACTTCTATATCAAATGAATCTAATTGTGTTACTCATAGAGTTGTTCAATTGTTTATATTCTCATAGAAGTATACAAGACACAATTGAAGCAAAATCGGATTGATTCAAAAGAATCAGTTCATGAACACTTTAGCCACGGTTTGCAAAGATTGCATTCCTTAATATATAAATGTATTTGTTCATGAGTATGAAATCATACTTAACCGATTTTAGAACTTAACCACATAAGTTTGCAAACGGGTACGCAAACTTAAGTTCCGGACTTTGATCTTTTTCGACAGTTCGCAAACGGGTACGCATACTTTCGTTCAGGACCGAACTCACGTGAAATAGTTTGCAAACTGGTACGCAAACTTGGTTCCCGGACTTTAACAGTTAAAACCGTTCGCATACGGGTCCCGAACCTGAATTATTCTTACAACAGTTTGCAAACGGGTATGCATACTGTGATATATCTAGACAATGATTAATTGTTATAAACTCCCATTTCAATCATTGAAACATTTTTAGAAGACGACAATAACAGTCTCACACAAACTATTAGCTTATAAGCAATTTTCAAGTGATCAAATGATCGATACGTAACATTCCGAGTCTACATCAAATGTTTGTCTCACACAAATCATGTAAGATTTTACAAGGAGATTTTCACATGATCAACTTTTGACTTTCGTCAAGAATAATGATAAACATAGTTAAAGCAAAAATCTTTCCAACACATATTTCGAGAAAGATATAAGCGAGTTAAACTTAGCTCGAAATATCAAATGTGTATAATGTAAAGTCTATATAGCTATATGACTTTGTCTCAATAGGAGATAGAATAAAATAGACTTCTGAGTGATAGATGAGTTCAAGTCTCCACATACCTTTTGTTGATGAAGTTTCTCCAAGCTCCCCTTAGTAGATCTTCGTCTTCAATCGATGAACGTCGTGAAGTCTAAAGCTCAACTACACATTCAATCCTAATCCAAGACATAGCTATAAGTAGACTAGAAATCAAGACTTATAGTTTTGACAATTAAACTTGACAAACAAGCTTGAGATAGCAACGCTTGCGAGTTCGACCGAGCAGTGCTCTAACACTTTTGAACTTCATAGATATGACATTGACATAATCTTGTATATAGTGTTATGATTATGTGAATGGGTTATGGTGAAGATTTTATCCTAGGAAACAATGTTTTACATTCATGAACTTGTTTCGTGAATCGAAAGGGAAATCAATAGGCTTATTGGTCTGGCTATTCATTGCATATCTTTGGATGACCAATATGTGTGAGTTTGTAGAACCGATCTTAACTTAGGTTATGTATCTTGGTATAACCGATCATAATGCCTAGACGTATGATTTGGTTATACCGGTCTTGGTAATTGGTGCAATCGATCCTAAGTAATCACCATGAGATGGAATGATCGATCCTTGTAATTGGTGTGACCGATCCTAGTAATTGGTGTGACCGATCCTTGTAATTGGTGTAACCGATCCTAGTGACTGGTGTGACCGATCACAAGTAGATACCATATGTAAATGGAACCGATCCTTGTAATTGGTGTAACCGATCCTAGTGATTGGTGTGACCGAAGTAGGTACCATATTTAGGTATAACCGATCCTAGTGATTGGTATAACCGATCCGAACCCATGTATGTGACTTGGTAGGACCGATCATAATTAACCATTGCGATTTAGTATGACCAATCACATAGTAGTCTTGGAATACTGGTAAACCAATTCTAAACTTGTTTGGAAGTATGGTAGAACCGATTCCAAGAAGCAAATCCATGTAAATATGAAATAAGGATTTGCAATGAAAAGATGTCAACATACTTTGAGCACGAGCAGTAACTCTTATCATTTATTGTTCAAAGATATTCCTTGGTACTCAAGGTGATCATGTGCCGAAATAAATTAAGAATCTTTTAATTAAGGTTTTTGGTTTTATATGCTTTAATTACCATCAATTAATGCATAGCTCGAGAGAATAAAAATTGGTAATGTGCATTTACTAATTGTAGATTTTCTATTGAGAGATTTCGGGAAATATTGGACAAAGCATTTACTGGAATTATGAAAGCCGAATGGGCATTTATTGTATATCTTGAGAATACTTTCGGTTTTGGAAATTCCTTGGTGTCAAACATCCTTGGTCTATAAATACCTAAGTTTGCATTTCTAGCAAACTATCCTAAGAGCCAGGAAAACTTCATCTTTTTGTTGTTTCTGGTAGAGCCGTCTAATCGGAGAGGAAAGTACCCTAATTAGGAAAAATCTCTTACGACCGCTCATTCAAAGACTTCTGTGGGGTCAAGAAGATCTACGAGTACCGTTGGTGGGAAACTAGATAATTGCAGTGTTATTAGTTTTCGATTGATTTGATTGACTAACGGTTGTTTGATTGCACCTAGTTTGTTTGATTGCACCTAGTTTGTTTATTCTTGAGAATCTTCTCTTCTGATATAAGATTCACTCAGACTAGATCAAAATATCGACGGGATCTTTAGAACTGTTGTTAGATCTAAAGACATCTTGTGATAATCCCTTGTTAACAGACTCCGTTATGTGCGTGATTGATCACAAGAGATTCAAGTGGCGTTGTGCAGGTTTTGAAGATAATACTCTCTCCTTTCCACTTTACTTGATGTTTTAGGGTTTATTTTTGTTCCAAAATAGATGAGAGTTTTAGTATTTTCCCCAAATTCTCTCTGATTTACCCATACTTTGGAATCACACCAGTGCATAAATTCTCATCGTAATCAACACATAAACAATTACTCCAATTTTTAAATATTTCCCATGGAGGATATATATTCTAATCTATAAAAAGTTGGTACATGCCAAGTAAATTACAATGGGATTGGTAACTTTTCCTAGAATCTAGAAACTAAAAACTAGGTCATTTAATATATTTTTTTAAAGGTATTAATACGGGTAGAATTGGAAATAACTCTCTCTGATGTTCCTAAATCTGCGTTAAAAACTCTACAACATCAAGTAAAATGGAACGGGGAGAGTAGAAGATTTGAAGACGAAGAAGATTTCTTATTAGTTTTCGTATCTGGTGGATTTAGTGCATAAACCTTGATCGGCTGGGATCCAACTAGAATCGGTTTATCTTTGATATATCTGATTGATTAGTTGCATGAGATCGGCATTCTCTATATTTCTCATTGAGATCTATATTGGTTGAGTGTGAATCTATATTTGACTATTTCGGTAGTTAAAGTTAGATTGATCTAACCATACAAAGGAGTTTATTATATTAAACAGAAGAGCCTTTGTCAACGACTCATCTATATCTTGTAGCAAGATTGATTAGAGTGGCTACCGAACAGATTCTTCCTTTGTTGTTTGTAATATGATCCAAAGGACTTGTTATTCACGTGCGTGACTCTAGAAGTCGAAGGCACAGTGATACTAAGGGAACTAAGTAGCTAGGGGTAGTTTGTTTGGTCTCAACTATACGAAGTTGGTATTAGATTTTGTATAACGGCTTAATTCTGAGAGTATTCAAAACTGGACTAGGTCCCGGGGTTTTTCTGCATTTGCGGCTTCCTCGTTAACAAAATCTTGTTATGTCTTTTACTTTGATTTCCGCATTAAATTGTTTACTATAATAAAGTAAAATACACAAGTACGTTAACTCCGTAATACTTGATAGTGATCCTATAGAGTTTGGTTATTACCGAACCTATTATCAAGTAACACACTTTGTTGTTGTACTGTCTCGATCTTGTAGCCATAGTCAATCACACAAGTTATCTTGTTGTTGTATTGTCTCGATCTCGTATCCATAGACGATCACACAAAGTGTGAACCGAATTTTCGTATTGTCTCGACTATGTCTATAGACAATCACATTCGGTAGAGGACTTATAGGTTGAAACAAAAAGATTGTGGTGTATTTGGGTACCCTCGTCTTTTCACATTGGTTAGTAGGAAATACTTTGTACATAACCTTACTCGATTTTATTTCTTCTTCTTCAGTTTGCGGATTAGAAGAACGATTAGAATGATTACGATTCTTCGTGAAAATCAATTTATTGTTGTGTTTAATCGATGATCAAAGTTTTATAAATCGAAGATGATGAAAATTTGAAATTGGGATTTCACGAATAAGTTCTTCTGAGAAGAGAAGATAAGGAAAATAAAATTGATTTTGTGGTAGCTAGTTTATGATTTCAAGTTTTTAATTAGGTTTATAATTGTGATTTAAAGTATTCAAGGATATCTAAGTAATTTACTACCCATAAGTCACCCTTTATCACTCACCCCTAGGTATGATAATCAATTTGTATGCCTCAAAATAGGATTTCAGATTTTAGCTTTTACAAATTGCATTTGGCCTTGTACTACTACTTACTACCTCTACTATATTCTACAACAGAAAGAATGGCACAACTGTGATCTTTTTATGGTTATGCTTATACATGTATGGGTTCTATGGGTATTCTAAACAAGCAAACTCACTATTTTCAGATTTTCAATAACAAACAGGCATTTTATGAGGAAAAAATAAGCAAAAGGAAAAACAACATAATTAATCGGAGGAAAAATTAAGCAAATGGCAAAACAAACATAATTAATCGGAACACCAAACATTTTCATCGAATGGTGAAAGATTATAGAGCTTTTAACAACATCAACAACCTTTGTATCAATGGACGTTGGACCGGGAACAAGGAAGAAATAAAGATGGGTATTGCAAATCATTTTGAGGTGGCGTTTAAAGAAATCTCAAACAACCGTCCTAGAATCAAAAATATGTTCCTAAAGAGTATTGATGAGAATGCAAGTATTTGGTTGGAAGACCCTTTGAAGAAGTTCATAATGCAATTAAAGATTTGGGAATTGATCGTGCTACGGGTCCGGATGGATTTCCTATGAAGTTCTTTATTGTTTGTTGGGATTTCATAATAGAAGATTTGATGAAGGTTTTCGAAGAATTTCATTACCACAGTATTCTTCATTCGTCATTGAAAAACAATTTTATTGCGCTTATTCCCAAGAAGGCGGGTGTAGAGGAAGTAAAATATTTTTGGCCTATTAACCTTATTGGGAGTGTGTACAAAATCATTTCGAAGGTCTTGGCGGAGCGTTTAAAGGTATACCTACCTACTCTAATTTCAACAACTCAATCTAGTTTTATTAAAGAAAGGAAAATTCTTGATGGAGCTAGTTTTGATAGCAAACGAATGTGTGGATTCTAGACTTCGTCAAAAATAACCGGGGTTGGTTTGCAAGCTTGATTTTCAAAAAGGCGTTTGATAATGTGAATTGGAATATTTTAAATGAAATCTTGTTCAAAATGGAGTTTGGTGGTGGGAGGGCTTGGATTAGAAATTGTTTAACATTCTCAAAGTTCTCGGTTCTTGTTAATGGATCGTCTTTCGGCTACTTTGGTAGTGAACAGGGACTTCGTCAAGGAGACCCTCTTTATCCTTTTCTTTTCACGATTGTTGGTGAAGTCTTAAGTCATATGTTGAGCAAAGCACAATAACTTGATCAAATATCGGGATTTTCGGTCAAGGAGGAGTAAAAGATAAATCACTTGCAATTTGCCGATGCATGATACTATCATTTTTCTTGATGCTAAGAGAGAACAAGTTGATGCCCTTTGTTACCTTCTTCTTTGTTTCGAGTTAACTTCGGGTTTGAAGATAAATTTCTCTAAAAGTAGCTTATTTGGGGTCGGGGTAGAAGAGGAAGTTTAAAATTATGCTAACATGATCGGATGCAAGTATGCGAGTTTTCCAAGCATATATCTTGGCCTACCTTTGGGAGACAAGGTAGGAGGCACTCAAAAATGGGAAAAAAACGCTTGAAATTTATGGGAAAAGAGTTACTTCTTGGAATGGAAAAACAATAGCAAGAGGAGGTAAGTTAACTCTCATCAAAAGCGTTTTAGCTAGTCTACCCGTTTATTATCTCTCCATTTTTTTTTGCTCCTTGCTCCATAACTAAGAAAATTTATAGAGTTGTGAGAAATTTCTTATGAGATGATCAAAATAAGAAAAGAATTCATAATATTGGTTGGAAATTTTCTTCAAAACCAAAAGAAAAAGGTGGTCTTAGTATAATAAAAACAAAGCAAGTGAACTCGGTTTTGCTAAAAAAAAATGGTGGTGGCGCTTTGGCATAGAGAAAGATGCGTTGTGGAGGAAGATCAGAGTTGAAAAATTTGGCGAAACATTTACCGGTTGGGAAGCTCTCCAACTTAAAGGATCTAAAGGTGGTATCTTGTGGTTTAATATCTATAAAGAGATTGAAGATTTCAACAAAAGTATTAGATTCAAGATTGGAGCGAGTAAGGAAACTAGATTTTGATAAGATTCTTGGCTTGGTGATGGAAGATTATGTGATATGTTTCCTTTGGCTTATGAAGCTTCAAGGACCAAGGAGTTTGTGATGGCTAGTATGTATGAAGTTAGGGAAGGTGGTGTAAGGTGGGCGTTTATGTCTAGGCAAAGATACTCTCAAATCATTATAACTGAAGTGTTATCTATATCAAATCTTCTTTCTTCAATCTCTATTCAAGAAGGGGTTATGGATACCCGAATTTGGGTTGGTAGTGATCATGGTCAATATCGATTAAGGATGGAATTAAAGACAACAACGATCAAGGTGGGCCGGATTATCCAATCAATGTTGTTCGGAGTAATGAGTACCCTCATAAAATCAATTTCTTTCTTTGGCTTCTCTCTCATGATCGGGTAATGAAGGCGAATAAACTTTTAAGAAGAGGAATGGATGTCTCTAGTGTTTGTCGTTTTTGTGAAGAAGACGATGAATAGAGTTCGCACTTGTTTTATGGTTGTTGGAGAATCCGGAAAATATGGGATTAATTTATTGAAGGGTGCCACTTTGGATGGTCATACGACCCCGATGTCATTACATCTATGAAGGATTGGAAGTTTAATTGGGGAGATGAAAGACTTAGTCGAATATGGAATAACATCCCGGTTGCTATATGGTGGTGTATTTGGAAAGAGCGAAATGCAAGAACCTTCGATAACAAAAAGAAAAGTTTGGCAAGCCTCATTAGAGATATCAAATTACAAGCGTTCTTTTGGCCAAATCGAATACAAGAATGTTAGGTCTTACGGCAAATATGGTGATTTCTTTATGGGATACATTATACCGGCCTCCGTATTTTTTTGTGTGTTTTTACTTGGGTAGCTGAATCCCCTTTTGGTTCCCCTTTTTTGTTCGGTTGTATTCATTGGGTTAAGGTACCCCCTTAAATGCCTTTTTCAATGAAATTTCTATTGGACCAATCAAAAAAAAATGATTAATCGAAATAGGAAAATAAATATTGAGTGGTATTATTAAAAAACAAGAACAATCCTAGAAAAATATCAAAATAAACTATAAATAACAAAAATGCTAGGTTTATCGAGTATTTGTCCCCAACCAAAATCCCGTCACTAATAATACATAGGATCCACTTTCACTCATTGATAATCCCAATACAGAGAGGGCTTCCATGAGTCATTCGATCTCCTATTGGGATTTTTTATGGGAGCAGGAGTCGGTAGGTGTAGCACTCCTCTAAATAAACCATCACTCAATTAAGAGTGGGATCCGCCTTCACAAACAAATGAGCTTGGGGCCATTTATTGGTGGAGTTTGTGAGTGGTCCGTTTGTATGGAGTTTTTTTTTTTTTTTTTTTTTTTTTTGGGCATATTTTGAATAAACAAAAGAAGAACAAAAAAGAAAAAAGGTCAGACACATGGTAGTGACTCTATGAATGGAGTAGCTAGACGATGATAGGGATACACACTTCTGATCAAGTGTACATCTTTGACTTCTTTAAAGCTCATATCCTTGAGATAGTAAGAAATGATACGTTCGCCTATGTGTATCACCAACTTGGATGTTCTCGACTCATCACCATCGTCATTGTCTTCAACAAACAGCACAGAGAAATCCAACTCTTTAAAGCACTGGTACTTATTAAATAAAAACTCAGTTTTATATGCAGCTGTTAAAGGCTCTATGTTCACTGTGCATTTTAGTTTCCACGGTGAGTAATCTTTTTCCAATTCCAAGATGTAGAGACTAGTTTTCTAATAAGATGCATATGCCCATTGCACTCTCCGAAATAAACAATCCAATCTTTGTTCTGTGTTCGATCCTCTTTAGGTTTATCCGGTTTTGGCAGTATCTTTAGTAATTTTCGGTTGATATCAAAATATAACGAGCAAAATTCGTTGAACCAGTGCAAAGCACCATTCCAATAGAGACCACAATCTACTAATCCAAATTGATGTCTGCAGTCACTTATTATCCCCATATCCTTCCAAGATTCTGATTTAGAGGAGTAGATTTCCGCGCTAAACTAACATTAGAAACCTCTTTGAAACCGTTCTTTTTAGACGGAGGAGGAGGTAATATTTTGTAATGGTTTGTGGATGGATTGTAGATGTAGAAAGTGGGTGGGGATGGAGGTATTTTTTTGTATCGGCTTGTGGATGGATTGCGGATGCAGAAAACTCGGTTGCAATAAGCAGTCCTACAAAGTAGAAGCCCATTGCAAGACTGAATAGTTCGATACTTAGAATCACTTATGCATGGCAGGGATTTCTCATAGGGAACGAAACCGTTACTGATGCCACTATTTCTTTTGCTTTCGTCAAGAAAGAAAAAAGCTTGATCCTTTAATGAACTCTTGGAATGCTTGTTTTGTACAAAAAGTCCGGTAACTGATTGTTTAGGGTTCCGAAGGAGATAACGGTGTGAGAAACAAGAGTCGGATATTAAAGAGCACCAGTGTTTGGATACACATTTGCATAAAAGTAGAGATCTCACAGGTAAGCGCAACAAAATCTCTTCTAATATGTCAGTATAGGATGTAACCATTATTTTAAGATTAATGATCAATTACATTCATTGTACAATCAAAAGTGAAAACAGGCCCTATTTATATACCGTGGACGAAAGCAATTAAAGAAACCACTGAATTTCCATTTTAGGGTGATTAACTATATTCCAACTTCTTACCGAGTTCATATTTGGAACTTTCCTTGGACAAAAAGAGAAGAAAATAATTAAGAAAAAGTTTGACGGTAGAAATTCATTCTAATGCCATACCCTAAGCATAATATATTGGACATGCTAAAGAGGCAACGTCTTGAAAGGAGAAAATCATTGGCGTAAAGACACCCCTGTAATGCCCATTTGCGGTAAACGTCTTCGGAATTGGCATAAGCATCCAACTACCTAATGCTACGCGGGCTCATCAAAGAGCGCCTTCTATCTGGTAAATTCCCCTGCGCTTTTTCATATTGAATTTCATCAAACTTCTGAACCTACTAAACTATCAGCAGCACCAACAGTACTATTACTACTATTGCCACCAGAAGTACTTCCAAGTTCCATCAATAATAAACCTTGAACATCAAATTTATTGACAAAATCCTTGTATAAACTAATGTTATGTGTTCAACAATCATAGTCTCTCATTGCAGGATCAAAAGAACACATTAACATCTGTGGTATCCCTTAATGTACTCGGGATTGAATTGAGTTTGTACAACCACATTTACTCCCCTAGTATTACTATTACTTATCTATACTCTCAAAACAAAACTGTTTCTTTTTTTTTCCTGGGCGGACAAGCAAGAAAAAATTTAGTGATGCAGAAGAAATGATAAAAAATCAAAAACCTAATATTTACAATCCCAACTTCTTCGGTCTTAGATAAGTCGAAGAAGATTTAGATCCAGGCATTGATATCTGTAGTAGCTGCTTCTCTCTTTCCTTGTTTATCTTCTCCATTTCTGCTTGCTCCTCTCTCAAATTCTCCATCTCTTCTTCCATTGCAGTCTTCTCATCTTTTTGCTTCTTCTGGTGATCCAACATCAAAGAATCTGAATCCTTGACTGAAAAAAACATTAAACCCATCTCAGCTAGCCACTGTGGCTCCACTGCCGTTGCACATTGCATATACTCCTTGGTAGTTAGAATCAATTCATGATACACAGCATAATCTGGAGAGTAACCCAATCCATACAGAGCACTATTTTGAGGAAGGTAACACGGCATCCCATTGCGGCAGTTCACATACTCACCGATCCCCTTTAGTATGGCAGCATTGTGGAAGTAGGAAGAGCATATAGCCTTGCGTACGACATCCCAGTCCAGACCACACGTTGTTAGTGGAATTTTCAAGGTCTTCAGAATGTCTAGTAACTGTGACCTCACCTCTCTGGCCTTTCTTAATATTTTCACATGCAAATAATGGTCGTTACACCAGTCAACACGGTATTGATTTGCTTTCCACTGCTGGTATACATTGAGCAATGTCAGGTGATCAGACTCTGGCACAAAAAACTTCTCTCTAGCTGCATCACTTTCCTCAGCACGATCTTTTGGCCTAAAGAACACATTGGCCACTGACAACATGGACACAATTATCAACACCTCGTTTAAGCACCCAAGCTCTCCTCCGATTAGAAGCATTTTCGCAAGTGGTGGATCCAACGGAAACTCCACCATCTTCCGCCCCCGCTCTGTCAGACTCCCAACATCATCCAAGGCACCCAATACCCACAACTGGTACATCGAGCTGAGGATATTATCTTGAGGTGGTGGGTCCATGAAGTCAAAATCCAGCATGTCCTCAATCTTCAGTGATTTCAGCAATAGAACAACATTACCAAGATTGGTCCTTTGGATCTCAGGTACAGGACTGGGAAGCATTTCATTCTCAAAAGCAGACTCAGTGTAAAGCCGGTAGCATATACCTGGGCCTGTTCTTCCCGCACGACCTGCACGCTGCTTAGCAGCAGCTTGGCTGACTGGAAACACTTGGAGAGCATCCATACCCATCCTAGGATTGAAGACTTTCATCTTACTGTAACCACTGTCAATGACATAAAGGATACCATCCACCGTCAGTGACGTTTCAGCAATATTGGTAGCAACGACACATTTTTGCGCCCCACCTTCAGCTTTTTGAAAGATTTTGGCTTGCAAATCAGCTGGAAGTTGGGAATATATTGGCAGTATTAAAAGTTTGGGAACCCCTTTCTTGACGGTGGAGACATGTTGATCCATACGCTCTTGTAGGGCAAAGCAAGTTGCTTCAATCTCTTCTTGACCAGTCATAAAGATTAATATATCACCTGGAGGGCAAGTAATATGAATGGACATGGCCTGCTTCACAGCACCTTCAACATAATCTTCGCATGGAGACTTGCTGTATGAGACTTTCACATCAAACGTCCTCCCCTTGATTTCAAAGAGTGGAGCACTGCAAATAAATCAGGAAAACATTAATGAGATTGATGATTGAAGAGAAACATATAAAAGCACAGTTTAAAATTGTAATGACAAGTCTCACCCTCCAAAAAAATTGGAGAATTTCTGTGCGTCCAAGGTTGCAGATGTTAAAATGAGCTTGAAGTCACGACGCTGAGCAACAACTTCTTTTAAAATTCAAATAGCACATCCGTATTCAGGGATCTTTCATGTGCTTCATCCATGACTATGACGCTGCATTATACGAAGACTAATCTTTTCAGGGTGTTCAACTATCTTGGATATTAGTTAACCAGAAAAATAACATACAAAAATTTATGAACACGGAAAGGCTTGCAGACTAACCTATATTTAACGAGATCGGAATCTTTTAGAGTCTCACGTAGAAGCACTCCATCAGTCATGTACTGCAAAATGGGGAGAAGTTAGTTGAGTAGATCATACTCAAGTTAAAAGCAGGCAGGTAAATAGAAGCATAAACTAACGACGTGGAACAATACTGTACTTGGACGAGTGCAATAACTACACACCTTTATCTTGGTATTTGGACCAGTCACGTTCTCGAACCGAATAGCATAACCAACTTTATCACAGAGATCAGTCTCCATCTCTTCACTGACTCTCTTTGCAACACTCATTGCTGCAACACGCCTAGGTTGTGTGCACCCGACAATTCCGTTTGTAGCATATCCGTCTTCGTACAGATACTGTCCAGTAATTACTATAAATAAGAAACAGGACTCATGGAGGACATATAAATGTACATGTGTAAACTTCAGTGCCATAATGTCATATTAAATCATGAAACCAAGAAAGGTTAAGAACAAACCTGTGTAAGTTGAGTCGTTTTTCCTGAACCAGTTTCTCCCACGATGACGATCACCTGATTTTCACGGATTACCTGACCATGTAATAGAAGTACAATAAGCACCTAACTGAATAACTGCTATAAAAAGATTGAAATCAGTGTAGACACCTTTGGAAAATTGAGCAAACCATATATAGTAATTACAAAATGATGTATACACTAACCTGCATCAACTCATCACGCTGAGAGTATATCGACAGATATTGGCGTTGCTGCAATAAAGTCTTTGACTTCGCGAAGTCACTTACAGCTTCACCCTTCAGCTGCATGTGCTCAGCGAACTTAGCATCCTCGTTGAAGTCTATTTCACCCTCATCCCCAACTACAGCAGTATCAGCATCGATCTGGCATTTTCACAATATAATGAGACCTCCAAACTTAACAAGCAAAATAAAGGGAATTGCGTATCAGGAATAAGCTCAATTAGTATCTAGAGAAGCATACCAGCTCCGCTGTCTTTTCAACACCCAGGATATCACCAAGCTTTGATCCCGCGACTTCCCAAAACCTTTGACGGGATTTATTCTGACTCTGTTTCTCATGGATTTCTCTTACTAGAGCAGATCCTTTGCGTGATAAAATTGCCATATCTGAAGTGGGATCCTTCAAGGGAACTACAGGATCTGCTTGTTTCGTAAAGACAACTCTCTCATCCAGGAAACTAGGCTTTATATCTGCAAATGATACATAACATACTTACATAAGCACTTCACCATACATTATAAATTAACATTCAAACGCTTTAGTGGCTCAGACAAGGTGGGATGATTTGCAAAATAAATTAACATTTGTTTGTACTAAACAACTAGGTAATTGGGAATCGCATCAGTACACGCAACTTGGCATTTGGTACCCTTCCAACTTTCCTACACTGTAATCAGTGTACATATAGCTCAATTACACAACGATTAGCTTATGTAAATACAAATGCGTATCCTAATTAACAAAGTATAGCCACCTAAAGCAAGCACAACTAAGTTTGAAAACGTCTTCACAGCTTTCCATACACAAATACGTAAATCTACAGAAGGAGAAAAAAAAAACACGATAGTCCATGGAAACAATGGTATTGCCACTAATATCTTAAAGAGGTGAAATATGTAAGCTTTTCATACCATGAATAAGGAGAATTATTCTGCGTTCATCCTCATCTTCAAATTCTGTTTGCACCTCAGTTCCTTTAACAGCTCCTGATCTCAGAAGCTGGCGGTCTTCCCATTGTGCATAATCAGCGGTCATTTGAGATAATTTTTTGCTCTGTGCAAGTGTCATCAAAGTTCCATCCTTGCAAATCTGTGAACAAAATACTCACACAATCTGTATAAGGAATAGTTTGAAAGTATATGGAAAAATTTTGGAATAGACAGCAACCAGAAAACAGAGGATACTCAACGACAAAGACACTCCCACTATTAGCTGTATATGCGACTGATAAAGAGTCTTTGATACAAAATGTCTACGATGGCTATAATACCACAGGTTTAAAAATCTTCCCATTTTTTTTTTTGAAGTTAGGCTATCCATGATTCTAAACACAAAAAACTGGTATCCTATGGTGATTTTTAGAGCCACATTGTTACGTTAGATGTACCAATATTATACTGCATAAAAAATAAAAATAAAATTTTTTTTGCACGCACCAGTTTCTTGACCACTTCTGCCTTTTTCTTTCCGAAAGAATCCTCATCCCCAAGAAAACCTGATGAACTATCACCGTCAAATGATGTGTTACCCTCGTCTTTATCATACCATGCTCGGTCAGCATCGTACTCCATCTGTAAACGCAACTTCTCTGTGATCTGATGACTCATTCTGGAGGAACGTTCATCTGCACCATTACCCTGACATGAAGAGAAACACAAGCCTTCAATCATAGAGACAGAAGCAGTGATGCAGGCATAAATGAATTTGATGACAGATCCTCACTTCCAAACATGCAATGCTAAATGTTAACTTATCAGTTCATGCACGTACAAAGATGTTAGAAATATCAGCTTCAAGCATTACCTCAGAATTTTCAGCAGAAGAGTTAAGGTGACGTGATCTTCCACCTAGACGTGATCGTCCCCGAAGCACGTATCGGGACGGAATATGGGAATACACAGACCCAGGGAGAAGCAGCAGACCCTGAAGACTTTTCATCATTAATAAGATGCTCAATAAACTGGTGGAGTAATACAAAAGCTAATTTTTCTTCAATACTGAAAGCCAGCCAAACCAGCATCAAAGCGCGTCATCATTTCCTAGTAAGAAAAGCATACCTGCATAAGGTTTATCTCCCAGCCATGGGGACACCAGACGACCATCAGGTGAAAAATCAACTAGCATTGGGGCTGGTGAAGGCCGGTGGCTCCTACTAGGTGTAGAATGATTATCCCGGCGTGGGGTGTCTTCCCATTCCCATCTTCCATCATCCCAGTCAGATCTTCCTGCAAGTTCGATCAGAAAGTTAAATACAACATACAACAAAGAGTGCTTGTATCTTAGACCGAAACTCTCTCTTACATTGTTAATGAAAAGTTATGACATACCATGCACCCTTCTAGAAGAATATTCATATTTACTTTGTTCTCTCCGAGAGTCTTCAATGTACCTCTGATCACTGTTTCGATCATGCGTTTCTCTAACATCATGTCTTTGCCTGACACTTCTACTCTCTGACCTAGTATCATCCATGTAATCTCTTCGTTCACGGTGACTCTGCCATACTTGGAAGGAGTATGAGATCGAGCACTTGGATAGCTTCGGCCAGATGGACTGCACACCTACATCGAGAAAATCATGCCAAGCAAAAAAAAGTATGTAAGTATCGATAATTAAAACTGAAATTCCCCAATACTACAATTTGCATCTATACTTCTTCTTCGATTGACAAAAATATGATTTACATTGTATCAACCAGCAACACATCTCATGCATAGTTAGACGATAATCAAGGAGGAAAGTGCAAAATATAATTAAAAAAAACAACCAAGTGAATCTCCTGTCATGATTTTAAAAGCACCGGTTACCCTTCATTATGTTGAAAATACTTATGGGTGTCTAAATGTATTCAGAAAGTTGGATACTAACAACATTGATATGTTACAAGCACAATTGTTGCTATAACAGAAGAAATTACAATTGTCATTCCCCAAAAAGAAAGCACTTCAAGATGATTAATGGCTATAAACTTTTGGTGATTAAAATGAACAGCATTGAACTTACTTCAGTTGCTCGAGAACGTCCTTCGCTTGTTAAACCACTTTCTGTAAAAGAAAATTAAAATATGTGAGTTAGAATCAAATATCTCTTTACAGAATCACTAATTCCAACCGAAAATGAAAGAAATTACAACGATCTCAATTGAAATCAAATGAAATACAAAATTTTACCTGATCGTGAAGAATCTACTGCCGAATATCCCCGATAACAACGCTTAGATGGTCTAACATGAAGTACGTCAGTTTCTAGGTCATCCACTTCTGAAAACATAGACTTCTCGTCTTCATCAACAGAAGACACAGACGAAATGGCCTTATCTTTAGGCACTCTGAACACACCTTTCAATTCTCGTTTTGCATCCAAACCTAGAAGGGCTTTCCTCTCGGGATTTCTAAAAACCACCTTATCCTTTCCAGGAACCGACAATCCTCCACTGCTAACTTCAGATTCCAAGAATGTTACCGCCTTTGTGTAGAGATCAATATCCCCATGATAATCTCCCTCCATATCGATCGATTTTACCAAAATTCGATTGTACCAAATTTCGATTCTCCTCACCGTGAATATAACGTATCAGAATGGTATAATAACTACGAATCAAACATCCAACAACAATATGAACTTGTATAAATGCAATCTATTCACAAATACAACAGCTAAACCCTAAAACGCAAGTTTTGTGTTCTTCATTTTCTTTCCCTCTTTTTTCGGTGGAAAAAGTAGACAATGTTTTAAAATTTGGGTTAAATAAAAAGGTACGAGGTTTGTCCCCTAGCTAGGGCTATCTGACGGATGACGTTTGTCAGGGACCTCAATTTAGCGGCCAGATGCCCCGGATTGGTTTTACCATTGGACGGCCAGGAAACTTCTCTTTATTTGGGTCAACTGAATAGGGGTTCGTGCGTCGTATGTAACCTAATTTTCTTTACTACACAGATTTGAGAACCTAATTTTTTCAGTTTAGTGAACTCTTATGGTTTCCAATCTTAATATTTTTTTGCCAATTATATTCTCCAATCCTAATCTCTACAAATAGAGTGCCTCTTTCCGGAGTTTCTTTTGATCGAGAAAGGAGAAATTTATTGAATGGAGAAGAAAAAAATTACATGAATCAGTTGGAAAAAATTTATTGAAAGGAGAAATCGGTAAGATGTTTAGGTTCACAAATTCATGGAAAAAAATTACATGAATCAGTTGGTAAGATGTTTAGATTCCTTCGTTTCTAATCATATGGAAGTTTCAATTTTATTATTTAATGATTTTATTGTTTAGTAGTTGTGCGTGTTTTGCTTACGATGACCTTGATGACCCTTTTATTGGAGATATTTTACAAAATATGAGTAATGAATCAATGATGATGATATGTTTCGTTTTGAATCAATTTTTGCCTAAGTTCTGTGCGTATGAGTAAGGGATGCTTTGTATATGTTTGATAAAAGGTCCAAATCAATAATTATCTTTACATTACCCACACCCAAAAATTAGGTGTTACACTTCGTAGTTATGTAGGTCTGTATGACTCATGCCCATCCTACCCATGCTTCTTTAGAACATAACCCCGACTCCCAGTTCCCATGCTGAGATTAGATGCTTCAATACATCAATCCAGAATCATGGAGGTTTCAAGTTCCAGAAAGAGGAATCCAGATATTGTTAGATCTAAATTCTAAAATATATTTGTGAACTAACTTCAAAAAATTGTCATGTGCAATTCATTTATGCAGTTTATCCTACAGTTTGTGCACGATGTTGTCCGTGTTATTTGCTTAAGTGACATGCAATAGTAAGCTCTTAAATATGTAGTTCAACCCCAAGTCGGTTCTCTTGTGTGAGCACTAACGTCATATTTACTAGCAGCTGCCTGTTTTGGCGTGGAATGGAGCCAAGTTGTACTCAAAGAAGGTTTAGTTGCTGAAGGCTGGAGCAAAAAAGATTGCAGCTTCTTTCAAGTAATAGCTAACAAGTGAAGCTTGGTAAAATCTATATCGTGCATCCTTGCTAATTGACCTTTATGTTGTGGTACCTAAGAACCTTATCAGGAAGTTTGAAGCGTATTTTCGAGAGGTGACATGTGTTCAGTTAACCAGTTGAGCCTTCCATCTGCAAAGCCTCGCTTTCGTCCCGCAAAGAATGAAAAAAGTTCCTACTTCAAGTTCTACATAAAGGTTAAGCCTCTCACGCTTAATTCAATTGACATCCCTTGCAACAAATTCTGTTTTTAAAAATTTGGAGGATCTACAATCAAGGACGACAACACCTACCTCACCGGTAAGATTTGTATATCCCTCATGGACGTCTGTTATTTATCCATATCTGAATATGGTTTAGGTCATTGTTGTTTTGTTTTATCACATATGGTATGCGTTTTAACCTGAGTGGCCACTCTTCTAAAGATCAAAACACCAAATGGACATCATCTCAGATATGTGAAAGGACAAGCGAAAATTTAAGGTACATTAACCAGCAGATTAATTTGAACATAACAGTAAAAAGAAAGAAAAAAAACGAGATAACGCGCTTTGAGGAGTAAGATTCAAAATATAATACAAACTTCAACAGTATATATAGATGTTTCATGCTTTGCGCTGTTGGTTAACAACTTATTTAGAATTATTCAGAGTTAGATTTTGAATTATAGGATGTTTAATACATTTTTTTTAACATCTTTGGCAGAGAAAAAGAGAGTATACTGGAGGAATACAATGTTTGTTCCTCTCAGGGGTTGTAAACTTCGATCCAAGATCATGACATCAATTTGAGACGAAGTAAGTAACTCTCTCTTACACCAAATATTTTGCAGAATCACGTATAAAAGCAGTAAAGTAAATTATTGTATTGTAGTCGCCTATGTTGTGTATGGTGAAATAAAAATCTTTATAGACTTTGTCTTTTAAGTGTGGTAAATTTCTTATTCTAAATTTTTGTTAAGTAATTAATGTAATGTGCAAAATAATTTAATAGAGTTTTAATAAGGAACTGGCGTATATATGAAAACCTTAGATGGATTCGTCTCATAGACTATACTTTAAATGATGAGGTGGGCAACTGGGCATTTATGGCCTTGATATGTTAAAGAGGGTACTCCCCTATCTAAATTACTTAGTGTCTGTGTTCGTTGATGCGTTGTTAGTGAAGTATTTGTATGGAGGAAGTTAAGCAAATGAATCTAGAAAAATATTAATTCAGTGTTTAGTATAATCTATCACCATATAGAGATGCAAACTAAAAGAAGTCATTTGTTTGAAGTACTGAAATGTGGATGAAACTAAGCGTCAATGTCAAAAAAAGACTAGACCTATAAAATGTTTATGTATAATGGACAATGGAGTGAGTACTGAGTAGATAGAGCTCATTAGTATCTTCATTACAAAACGAGCCTTATAATGCATAACCATTAGGTAAATTAATCCTCTTCAGTAACTTGGGCATCTTAGGAACGCTGCATTAAAGCGTATGGACCCTAGCACAACAGACAATCATGTCATGAAATTATACTTGATACTTTATATGCTTTTAGCCAGCACCTGATATGGATGCCTTAGGTTAGGTCTGTATAATTTCTTTTGTACATTTAGCTAAATAGCTATGATGTTCAATGTGAGCTACATCATCGTACTCTTTAGCATGTTTACATTTGAGGAGTATGTTGGCATAATTGTTGCTTATTGAAAGTGTTGTTATGATGAACCTTTTATTACCTGTTCTTTATTTGTGTTGTTTAGGGTGTATTTTTAAGGCTGTTGTTTGCTTTTACCTGTTTTTAAGGCATATTTAATCTGTTTGTAATATTTTCTTACGTATTGGACGTTTTATTTGTGGAGATTGGCTTTGAGTAAAACGAGAAATTCCAATTAAGCAAGTCTGAACAAAGTTTTATTGAAACTTTGAACTTCACTTTACCATGCTGATGGGTTCTTAGACACGACACAGTAAACTAGAGAAATTCCCCTGCATGGCGTGCATAGAAATATAAGGAAACTAAATTTCTTACCTTGGTTTCTCTTTTATTGCTATCTATTTGCTTTAAGGATTTCACTTACATACTACAAGGAGTTTATGAGTGTATGTCTATACTCTATACGCAGGCAAATTATCGTTGAGTATATTTTTGTTTTAGATTGATCCAAAGAGTAGTTGTAAAAGATTCATTTAACGTGGGGAATCCACATCAGGTGTTGGCTATAAACATAGAAAAGTATCAAGTAGAAAAAATGGTCTATGACTGTTATCCTGTTATGTGGTAAGGTAAGGCATTAAGTATATTAGAAACATATTTAAGTATCAAGATTAAAATAATGGTCTCTGACTGTTATTTAAAGTTGTTCTTTTAATTGCATATCATAATCTAGGGTTGTTTGTCCCATTAATATACATTGTTTTTCCAGGTTCTTTTCACTTTTTCTGGAGCGGCACTATCTTCCCTACTTTCTCTAATACTTTCTGAAACCCAGATGCTAAGAGATAGAACAAGGAGCCACTATCATGCCCCTTTTTTAAGCTCACACAGGCTTAGTTTTGGTAAGAGGAATAGTTTAGGATTTGATTGGCAGACAGTGATGGTAAAAGGTGTTGAAGTTTCAATTGGATGGCAGGAGGCTTCAGCCTCTGTAGACCATCTAAACGTGCAGGTCAAAGCTAAACAAATACACATAGCAAATTGTTCAAATGAGTTTTTCTCATCGAATTGGACCAGGAATAGATAATGAGTTTTATTGTGATTTTCTGTCTTTAAGTTTTCTTCTGCAGTCAGAAAGGTTGACTTGCTGTGCAGTTTCTGTATGCAATCTCATTGGTGTGTTTATCTGTTATCTGGAGAATACTTTTGTGGTTTTTATCATCAGTATGTTGCATGCCTAGGTAGCTGATATTTCGTTCTTTTTTCCAGCTTCATTTATAAGTGTTTTGATTGTGCCATTTTATATCTTTACCAAATATAACTTCTCTGCTCATATCAGTTTTGTTATGCAGCTTTTAATATCACTCGCAGTAAATTTTGGTCAATATACATCCTGAATCATAAATAAGTTATCTTCTCTGTCTTTGGTATTGGTTATTTAACTTAATTAATTTGGTTGTGCTTTGGAGTTTCACTTCGAGTAAGATCGCCTCTTTAAGGTTTTAATAAGTATTTAGATAACAGTGACCTTAATAGGTGCACAAATAGTTCGTTTAAGTCTGTATGGGAACAAATGAGTCTATCTTTTTCGCTAATTGTTTGTCATTAAAATTGATGTATTGTGCAAAATTATTGGTAAAATTTCCTTAATATTGCCGAAGTTTAATTTGGTTATGACTCACTACTTATTGATTATCACTCCATCATAGTCGATAAACGACTTCAGGTATTGAATCAAGAATATTTTTCATAAAGCAACTGTTAGCTGATCACTTTGCTTTACTTATATTCGGTAACTTACAATGCCTCGATAAACTAAAAATTGATTCCCTTTCTTTCTCTCCATGTACAGTTAGTGCTGCAAGGTTGGGTTTACTGTTAGCTAGGTGTGAAAAAGATGATCCAACATGGTCAGAGATTCAGATGTGACTGAACAAAATCTCAAAGTGTTAAATCCACTCTTGGCACTCTTTTACTGTAGTTCGGCTTTGGAGACCTGCAGCCGAGTGAAACCTCATATAGTTATATACCTAGCTAACAGTAGCTAGGTGTGAAGAAGATGATCCAACATGGTCAGAGATTCAGATGTGACTGAAAAAAATCTCAAAGTTTTAAATCCACTCATGTCACTCCCTCACTTACTAGAATTCGGTTTTGGAGACATGCAGCCGAGTGAAACCTCATATAGTCATATACCATTTTACAAATTGTCAAAATTGGTACCTATCAGACAGAAATAGACGTCTGCATCATCAAGTGGAATATATATGCAAGACGCAACAAACTTCTTAAATTCCTATCTTTTCTCAGAGGTATTTTTCGCATTTGTCATCTTTTTTTTCCCGGTAAGTCTCTTTTTTCTTGGAACTAAGATTGTAATTTTGAGAAAGGGTGAACTAGGTCATGTACCTGCAATGAATCTGGGTGTGTTGTAAGATATGCCCATGCCAATTTTCGAGAGAATGCTTCGCAAAGCAGCATGTTGTTGTTTTTCCTTCCGCGGGTCTATTTCTCCAGAATATACTTGGTAGGTTTTTGTTCCTTAACTGTTTCACTGTTCTTAGTTGGCGAAACCATTTGATGGAAATGGAAAAGATGAAAGATGATACCAATTACGATTATGCTATGAAATATTGATTAAGGATGTTAACCAGGTGTGTTCTACATGTTAGATAAACACTTCTTAAATCAACTAACTGCATTGTCCACAATACTTATTCACTTCCCAATCTGAAATCTTCAAGGAATGGAGTACTTCTTAGCATTTATGTTAGGTGTAACTGACTAACTGTGAAGGGTAATGCTATTTTTTTTACTTGACCATCAAAAGGTAGAAGACCCTGATTGATGCACATATCATCTATTACTTTACTATACTTTCACCAGAACATTCTTCATGAAATCTGAATTCTAACCAAGGATCCTTGATCAATTCTATATTTACAAAGTTGCATCATATACATGGTCGCAGAATTCTACTATCTCAGTTCCATATGTAGTATACCAGCTGAGTTATGTGGATCCCATGGTGGACCTTCTAGGCATTCGTTACTGTTTAAACTAACCCCCGATTTATGTGCACAAGAATTAATCTGTGGCGCAATGGTAGAGTGTCTGACTTCGGGTATTAATCTGTAGCGCAATGGTAGAGCGTCTGACTCCATGTGCACGAGTATGAATCCCATGAAAACCAACTGTTTGTATTCCTTCGTTTTTAATTTTATCAAGTGACAACGATGCAACTGTAACTTCAGTATCACAATAACATGTGACGATATAACATCATGGCAGTTTCATCATGCATGAATCTTATAGTTTTCAAACAGACCACCAGGTTTCATCTTAGAATCCCTGGAACATGACTCTGTAGCTTAATATTTTTTATTAGTGAATGATAAAGAAAAATCTTAAAGTTTTCAACCCATTCCTTCAGATTATACGCAAAATTTTCTTGAGATGAAAATTTTAACTTAATATTTTAAATCTGTTACTAGCTTAATTAAGTATTTGTTTTCTATCTAAAATACATATGTTTTTCTTACATAGCTTGGACTTTCGATGTACAAAAGTTCTATGCAATTCAACCTGGCCCCTACACCCTTACACATGTGGAAGATTATGTAACTTAGCTTAGCAAGACCTTCAAACATCTCCTTTTCTTTCATCAGTTAACTTTCATGATATAATTCTAATATTCCAACAAATTCCAACAAAGTTTTAATCGGCTGAAGGTTGTTGGGCCATATAGGGTTGAATTTCATATATCGGGATACAACATTGAACCCTGTGCTCCTTTTTCTTACCAGTACTGAAAAAAGAGGCAATCGACGAACCTGTAAGTTAAAGAGAAATAAAAAGAACAGCACCTGAGAGGTACAAATGTTTAAAGGGTTAGATTGTATTTCCTGTCAACTTTTTTCTCTTAATATGGTTTAGATAAGAATATTTTTGATGGGTAGATCAGTCTCTTTATGATGTTTACGCAGTTCGGCACTTGTTGATATTGCATGGACTTCCTCTCCTATGCAATATCCATGGTGATCTTCAAAGTTAAGCATATCTATGATGGTAATAGCAAACTATTCCCTCCGTTTTTGGAAAAGAGATATTATTACCTTTCCAATTTGGCATGTTTTTAGGCTGGAAAAAGAGTTGATTTAATGCTTTGCAGCTATATGTGCCACATAATTTGAAAGTCTTGGGATAAACATATATTTCTTGGAATCAAAATACTGAAGTAGATAAATATTTCCATTAGTTGTCAGCACTACATTCTTGCAATCTCCTTCAAAAATGGACCTTCTTTAGCTCCTAAGTTTTCAAGGTAGTTTTTTACTATGATTTCCCATCCCGTTATATAATGTTTTACTCTTAATTATAATATTTCCTCCATTGCAGTTTAGTGTTGATAGTAATTTTTTTATTTAAATTTTGGTGCTCCTTAATACAAATCTAAGGGAGTTTTAATAAGGCAATTGATATTGGTCATACAAAAATAAAACTCTGAGATAATTAGCATCAAGTCAATAGAACACTTTAGGTTACGTAAATTTTGAATTGTTTTATTCGCTCTTACACACTACACAACAAGGGGGTTGAACAACATGAAAATATTCGATGTAACATTCTAAGTGCACCTATTTAATAAGGTTCGGTCCAATCAAGTTAACCAACATTCATCGAATGAGGGCAGTCTTTCTTTCAAAAGGCATTCCACTAGACATCCACATGCGTCGTAAGATGGGAATGAAAGTAAAATGACTTAAAATAAAATGAACGATACAAATGATTCTGATAAGAGGGAGGGTGATAACATATAAAATGACACCTCTTTTGAATCCCAATCCTGCATAAAAAAACAGAAAAATATAATTTGGAAAGAACTTATTCAAGTGAATGTCAGACGCACTATGATTCATTCGACTTCATAGACATAAAAAATATCCAGTTAATCAATCATATTCCTTAATCAATTTGACCCCCAATTTATCAATCTCTAATATTACTACAAAATCCATTTAACTATAACCCTCAAATAATGTTGTATGGAGTACAATATCATTCATAAGACAATCGTATTTTTAATGCTGAACAAAATCTATAAATAGCAAATAGCAAAAAAATAGTAAATTGCTTGATATTAGAACTGATAAAACGTAATCAAAGAAGAGTTTATCGGTTAGAAAATGAGCAAAAAAAATTAATCTTTAAAGGGTTTTTCTTTTTTATTTTAAAATGGTAAAGGCTTTATAGACGATTAACACAATAATTAAAATAAGAAATACTAAAATTTTATAACTGTCGATGCATCTGAAAACGTGTGGTTATCCTTAGTCTCCATCTACTGACTTTATTCAATTTATTTGATTTTAGCTTCTAAAACCTTATATCAAGTGTTGACACTAAAATTCGTATAAAATCATATTCAACCAATAATACCAAAATAATATAATCTTAATTAAGTAAAATCTCATTAAATTTAGTTCCATTTTCTCTTATGTGCACCAATGAAATTAAGTGTGATTATATGTAAAACTCATATATTTTACATGAAATTTGGATATGCCGTATATAAGAAAATCGAGTTTTATTAAAACTAAAGTTCTTATGACACTACATTAAGAATTACTTTTTTTACATCAAACTTTCAAACTATAGTCATGGTTAGGGTTTGAAGTTTGACAATAACAATATAAAAAGTACTAATGCTAAGTAAAAAAATAATAGTGTATGGAGAAGTTTAAACTTCATGAAGGTCAACTCAAAAGGTATAAAACTAGGTTAATGCAGTAAGTTGTAAGTACTTGGAAAATATTAAACATGATTTAACCATCAGATGTTTAACTCTATCTCATTGGTCCACGCATCAGTTTGCAGGAAGTACATCATGTACTTTCAATATGTAAAATTCTAAGCAAATAAGGTTATATTTCTGATAATGCAATATGACTTAAGCGACAATGGTAATAAAAACAAACTTAGCAGTAGGCTTTAATGTTGCATTTAGACATGACCTAGCTAAGAGATAATAAATCTTATTGACTTAGGAGACAAAAAATAAAATTTTGATAGTGTAGGTTTTATCATCTATCTCTGTTAAAACGTTAGATATTTAATGGTGGTTCAAAGTCAAAACAAACGTAATAGGCAACCCATAAAACAAATAAACCTTCATATACTTCAGATTTTTTTTTTCTCAAAGAGAAAAAACAAAAACATGAACTTGATAGGGAAGAAAATCGAGTTAGTGGAGGCCAAAAACACGAACCAGGTTAGAGGATGTAAGAATATTTGTAGATGTACTGTATTTTGGGATGGAAAACCTTGATAAACTTTCATTCTGGAATCACCCTCGGAAAATACTTTGGAATAATAAACAATAAAAGACAAAATCAAGGACGAGGAAGAAAAGAATAAGGTTTTTGCGGTTATTCCTAACTACCCAGATCGTAATTACCTATTGTTTTAATTTACTACAACAATGTTGTTAAAGGAACATATATATGACCACATCCTTTCTGATGGAGGTATACCCTTGAAGGGGGGGCACTCCTACTAGAATTTTAAGTGGCCACCCACTGAGAAGTTCTAAGATGAAATCCGTCACACTAATCAGCACACTTACTAATGACACAGATCTATGGAGCGAGGAAGTGAGATACTCATGTCGAAGAGAGGTCGCAGATTTCTCTTTGCAAAGGTAACTGTTAAGTAAATGTTTTTTTAGTGTGCTTTTGCATATACTTTTATAGATAAGCAAGGTGAACTGTATTGGTGCATATATTTTAGTGTGCTTTTGCATATATTTTTCCGTTTTCAAAAATAAAATCCACTTTCAGTTAATTCTAATTTGTATTTTGTGTGCAGGTTTGCAATGGTGTTACACGATGAGTTTGAAATAATTATGTAATGTCTGACCTATAATAGTAATACCGCCGGGAGTTATGATACTCATGAGGAAAATCGATTTACTAAAATGTATACTACTTGAAGTTAATGGAGGTTCCGTCAGATTAGTATATGTAATGTGCTACCATAGGTTGTGTTAGAAAATTTACTTAAAGTTGATGTCATTCTTCATACATCTCATACAACTCTTAATGACTATATTTTATGGAATTATTTAGAGCCTGTTATTTCTTTTAATAATTAAAGTGTAAATCACATAAATTAGATATTTTCCCTTCTACAAGTGTAAATGTAATTCTTAGAAACCCTCGGTAAAAGGATATCATGTATTTGATGTTGTGTTTCTTTTTTGCAAATTTCAGCAATTGTGATCAAGAGTTCTTAGCCTTTGGGCATCGAGAAGGTATGTAAGTGTTCATGCAACGGTTGAGCATATGATGAGTGATCCACCATAAGAGTTGTTTTCGAAGATGAACTTTAGAGGTATGTTGCTGCTGCATAGAGATTAGAGAGTGATCAATTGCTTTGCTATTAAGGTCTTATACATAATGATCCCTACACCAGCAGAAAACATGGCATACAATATCAAGTGAACTTATATGTTTTACTATAGTTGTTCATTAAATAGTAACATTAAGTGTCCTTTTTTGTTTTTAATATCCTTCATCATCGTATGTCTTGGTATGAATAAGACATAGATTAAGTTCTTATAAGTGGTTAGTTTGGACGTTCGAATCAAACTAATGATCGAAGAAAGAAATATATTTTATTCAGCAACATCCATGAAGAATTTAAATTCTTATTTCATGGATCCTTCCTCATTGGTTCTCAACAATTTCTTAGAGACAAAATAATGAAATAATTTTTGTCACTACTTCTACTAGAGAGACTTGACATGATGATCTTACTGTTTTTCGGTTGAACACACAAATTTGTGGTGAATATATTATAACCTTATTTCTTTTTTATTTCTTGAATTTATTCTCCCGTTGTTTGTAGGTATACACAAATTGGCATAACTATTAGCCTAAACACTCAGTGTACTCGAAAACTCCATCGACACCATCAATATTCCTATTTGGGATCCAATCAGTTAACTCACAGGTGCATATGAATACCTCAAACATGCTGAAATTACATGATTTGAGGTCGTGGTTGAATTACCTGAGTGTTTCTAATGAGACTGAAGAAGTAATTTCCAAAGTCACCACAACTACCTAAAAGACCTGTTTTGATGGAATGTAATTAAACTCAAACCGTCTTATTTTATTTATCCCTTATAAAGTTTCTATAAAACTACGAGTATTAGTTATCATTTTCAGCAAACTCGATAATGTATTCATAAAGCTCAACCATCTTAAAAGCAACAACAGGTCGCTACTGATGAAAAGGCCCGAGAAACCTAAGAATGATTGACATCCGCTTCTTTGTAAATATAACTTGCAGGTATGAAAATGAAAACCGTTGCACATAGAAGATTTAATATACAAATTATTGCAGGTTGCACATAGAAAATTTAATACGCAATTATTGCATCTTGACTTTCATCGACTTAATCTAGAAAACCTTATACATATAACTACAAATAAATGGCAAAATACCGAAATGAGAGGTTGAGCCCGGGCCATAAGGCCTGGGTGATACCTAGTATTGGTTAAAAAAGTAGACAGTGTTTCTCTCCGATACATACAGAGCCTTCAGTAATTCCTAACTCGGAAATTCATTAATTCGCGTGGAATGCGGCAGAAAAAATTCGGCAACAATGATAAAACGTTTTATGTGGATGTATTATTACTGTTAAATAGCGAATGGGTCAGTGGCTAAGTGTCTTGATGAAGTCAAGTGTAAGGAAATTCAGATGGGAATATTTGTAAAGGCATTACCTGCACCTTCTCCTAGAGCTTCTCATGTTGCTCTGACAAAGGTTGTTTCTGTATCGGAGAAAGGAGAGAGTTCTAGAGCTTTGAAGAGATCCGACATTATAGCTCATGGTGGTCATGTTTCTTAGCCATCAGCCTTTTCAGTTAGCCTACAACCTGCTGGTACTCTGAAAGGTTCAGGTTTTACTTCTCTTCCTGTTGTGTCTTCTGTTATACCTTCAGTTTCAGTTAGAGAGCCATGATGTTCTTTTGTTAATTCTAACTCTATGGCTTCCCCAAGTCATTTGGTTATGCCTCCTCATATTTCTTCTCCTGTGGAACAATGTTTTTCTTCTG
Organism: Papaver atlanticum; assembly: GCA_023531105.1. Classification (NCBI taxonomy): domain Eukaryota; kingdom Viridiplantae; phylum Streptophyta; class Magnoliopsida; order Ranunculales; family Papaveraceae; genus Papaver; species Papaver atlanticum. The sequence goes on along the minus strand of JAJJMB010005286.1, from coordinate 3,635,714 downwards.
ATCCAGTTTCTTTAGTTCATGTTAGGAAAGTAAAAATGTCTAGGACTTCTTATGAATAGGTATTTCTAGGTAATATCTCTTTCTCTTCATCCTTTATTATGGTACCTACACCACAGTGGCCTCCCATGACCTCTCTGCCAACTTTTTCTCCACCTATTGGTTTGCTTTTTAGTCAAGGAAAAATTGGTGCTTCTTTCTCGGAAATATGGAAGCAAGTGTTTTCTGGTCAGCTTCGTGCACATCTGTCTCTCAAACTGTTTTCACTAATTCTGGGGTTGTTTTTAATACTTCCACTGAAATGACTTACTCTTCAGATATGTTTTCAAATCCAATTACTAAGAATATTGATATGAGAAATTCAAATGTTGGAGACTGTTTTGATAAAGCAGTTGTTCTTGATCACCTACTATGTTAGTTACTTTGCCTCCAGAACCTTTGATCTCTGATGAAGAATTTGAAAAGGAAGTCAATCTTATGATGGTGGATTCTATGGACTCTATGGATGCAGAACCTTCTTCTACTCATGACCTTGTAAGTCATCTTTGCCCTATATTCTCTCTTTTTTTGTCTGTGTTACTTTGACATTTTATCGTTTTATTATTTTGTTTGCAAATATGAAATTTCTTTGTTGGAACATGAATGGATGTTGCTCTGATAAGAAATGACTGCATTTATTGAATATCTTTAAACCTGATGATATTTGTGTTATAGAAACAATGGTGGATATAGATATTGTGAATAAATATAATCATCATCTTCCGTATGATTCATGGTTTATTGTTCCAGTTGTGGGTAAATCTGGTGGTATTGCGTTAGGTTACTTTGCCAAGGTAAATATAGAAGTTATAAGTAGTTCGCTTAACATGACTCATATAATGTGTGATATAACTCATGTGATTAAGAATTGTATAGTTTCTTTCATATATGGGTCCCTAAATATTAATAGAATGAGAAATCAATGGAATTTTCTTAGTCATATGAATGAAACCAATGTTTGTCCTTGGTTCTAGGATATTTTAATTTTATTTTAAATGCTTCTGAAAAGCAAGGTGGTAACTCGGAAAGTTCTTTTCCCCCGGACTTCATTAGATCTAAACTTGTGGACATGAAAATGAATGAATTTTTTGCTTTTGGAAATCCGTTTACTTGGTGCAATAGAAGATTTAAAAATCCTTATGAATTGATTTTTGAAAAATTGGATGGAGGTTTTGTAAATGATGAATGGTTCTATGTTTTACCTCATACTCGTGTTACTAATTTGGCAAGAGTTTTTTCGAATCATAGTCATATTCTGCGTAAGTGTTTTCATAATGAACAACATCTTAATATACCATACAAGTTTTTTAAGTGTTGGCAGTTGAATCCTGGATTTAAAGGTTTTCTTAGTAATTCCTGGCAAAAGAGGGTTAATGGTTCTCCGAGTTTCATAGTGGTTGGTAAACTCAAGAATCTTAAACATGATATTGGTCGCTGGAATATTAATTCTTTTGGGAATATTAAAACTACTATTAGTAGATTAAACTTTGAAATTGAGAAGATGCAAAGTCTTCCTTATGAAAAAGCGGGGGTCTAACAACCTCACCCAATATTTTGCTTAGCAATCTGTATGGACTAACTCCAATATACTTTTAAGAGAATCAACTAGACAGTCAGACTCAATCTTAATAAAAAGTATATCAAAGAGTTATATCTCAATTTCTCAATTCAATCCCAACTCAAACAAATAGAAATATGCGAGTCTGATTGAATACAAGAGAAATAAACTTGAACGGTACCAAAGACCAATGTTCAAGGATCAATCAATTTCAATCAACAACCAAAGGTTGGATTTACCAATTAATCGATACAAACGCACAACCTGTGATATTTCAATTATATAACAAAATATAATGCGGAAAAGAAATAACACAGACACCATAAGTTTTGTAAACGAGGAAACCGCAAATGCAGAAAAACCCCGGGACCTAGTCCAGATTGAACACACACTGTATTAAGCCGCTACAGACACTAGCCTACTACAAACTAACTTCGGTCTGGACTGTAGTTGAACCCCAATCAATCTCACACTGATTCAAGGTACAATTGTGCTCCTTACGTCTCTGATCCCAGCAGGATACTACGCACTTGATTCCCTTAGATGATCTCACCCACAACTAAGAGTTGCTACGACCCAAAGTCGAAGACTTTAATAAACAAATCTGTATCACACAGAAAAGTCTACAAGAATAGATAAATCTGTCTCCCACAGAAATACCTATAAGTTTTTTTCTTTCCATTTTTTGATAAATCAAGGTGAACAGGAACCAATCGATAACCCAGACTTATATTCCCGAAGAACAACCTAGAATTATCAATCACCTCACAATAATCTTAATCAACTAGCGAAACTAGATATTGCGGAATCACAAACGATGAGACGAAGATGTTTGTGATTACTTTTATATCTTGCCTATCGGAGAAATTAATCTCAAGCCAATCTTATGATTGCACTCAATCACGATAGAAACAACAAGATCATATCACGCAACTATAGAGAAAATAGTTGGGTCTGGCTTCACAATCCCAATGAAGTCTTTAAGTCGTTAACCTACAGGGTCTCGGTAGAAACCTAAGGTTAAAGGAAAATCGACTCTAGCTTATATAACTAGTATCACACAGGAGGTGTGGGGATTAGGTTTCCCAGTTGCTAGAGTTCTCCTTTATATAGGCTCCAAATCAGGGTTTGCAATCTAAGTTACCTTGGTAACAAAGCATTCAATATTCACCGTTAGATGAAAACCCGATTAGATTCAAGCTAATATCTTTTAACCGTTAAATCGAACTTAGCTTGTTATACACAAATGAAATATACGTCATTTAGGTTTGAGTAACCGTACCTAAACATGTACACTTAGTTGGTTCAACAGTAGTTAAACAAATGGTTAGCCATATGAGCACTTTCATATCAACCTTATTCACCTTCACCATAACTAGTCTAAATGACTCAAATGAACTAGTTCAAGAGTTGTTCAATTACTTAGATCTTATAGAAGTATACAAGACACAATCGAAGCAAAATCGGTTTTGATTCACTCGAATCGATTCATGAACATTATAGCCACGGTTTGAAAATTGCATTCCTTAATATATAAATGTTTTAGTTCATGAACAAACCAATTTTAGAAAGTAACACACTTAAGTATGCATACGGGTATGCGTACTTAAGTAACCGGATTTGAGTTTGTTTTTGTTTCCAAACTCAGCAGAAATTCACGGACGTGAACTTTCCGCCAGTATGCGTACGTGTACGCATAGTTAGGTAACCGGATTAAGTTGGTTTTGATTTCCAAACTCAGCAGAAATTCACGGTCGTGAACTTCCGCCAGTATGCGTACGGGTACACATACTTACCCAGTCTCCATCAACCATTTGGTACACACACAAGTATGCATACATTTTGTTCCCGGTTTTGGACTTATACACTAATGCGCGGACACATTATATGCTTATATCCAAAGATGGTTACATGTTCTAAACTCTTTATTTCAATCATTGAAACATTCTTCGAGGATGTTAAATAGAGGTTATTCACACACTATTCTTCATCAAAGCAATTTTTAAGATATTGAAATAATCAACATAACTTTCTTCTCTTGTAAAGATGAACTTGGCCAAAGCTAAAGCTTACCAACAAATATTTCGAGAAATAGATAAGCGAGATAAACTCGGCTAAAAATCGCAAATGTGTATAATCGAAGTCTATATAGCAATACGAGTTTTGTCTCAAGATAGGAGATAGAGTAGATAGACTTTTGAGTGATAAATAATTTCAAGTCTCCACATACCTTTTTGTCGATGAAGATCCACCAGTTCTTTGAGTAGTTCTCCGTCTTTGCATGATGAACGTCGTGGAGTATAGAGCTCAGCTACACTTTCTATCTTAGTCCGAGACTTAGCTATAAGTAGACTAGAAATCAAGACTTATAGTTTTGGAAACTAAACTTGACAACAAGCTTGAGATAGCAACGCTTACGAGTTAGACCGAGCAATGCTCTAACACCTTATACTTCTTTTATTGATAACTTCATTTTGAATTATTCAAAGCAGTTGGATTATTGGTATGAAATAGAGAATAGTTTTTATAAATAAAAAGCTGGGATAGATTACTTTACTCAGTATGATAAGAACACTCAATTTTTTCATAGCTCTGCGAAACTTAAGAACATGTATTAAAGATGATCATGGGAACTGGTTAGAAAATAGAGATCAAGTAGTGTCTCTTCTTTCAAATCACTGTAAAAATATTTATACTTCATCCAACCCGACTAATTCTGACATTGAAGAAGCTCTGAAAAATATACAACCGATTATCACAGATGATATGAATACTTCTTTAGTTGATATTCCTACCAAGGATGAGATTTATAACACTGTGAAGAACATGCCCCTTGGAAATTACCGGAACCTGATGGTTTCCAAGCTGGTTTCTTTAGAGATAACTGGGAGAAAACTTAGAAGGAGGTAATCTCTCATGTTCAAAACTTTTTTAAGACTAAACTTCTTCTTAAGTAGATGAATCATTCTTTTATACCATTGATCCCTAAAGTTAAAAATTCGTCCACTCCTCATGATTTCAAACTTATTAGTTTGTCCAATACTGTTTACAAAATTATTTTTTTTTTTTTAGCAAATAGACTTAAAACTTTACTGGATTATATTATTTCGCCTTTTCAATTGGCTTTTATAGCTAATAGACAAATTCATTATAATATCATAAACAGTCATGAGATTCTTCACTCTTTCAAAAAGAAAAAGAAAAAAGTTAAGAATGGTTATATGGCTATTAAACTTGATCTCTCCAAGGCTTTCGATAAGTTTGATGGGCTTTCATTTATCTGTTTTCAAAAGACTTGGTTTTTCTGATAATTGGTGTCAATTGATCTTTCAATGTATTAGCACTGTTTTTTATTCTGTGCTGGTGAATGGTCCACCAGGGGAGGGTTTTTTTCCCTCTAGAGGTATTAGACAAGGGGACTGTCTCTCTCCCTATATTTTTATACTGTGTATGGAAGTGTTATCTCAGCTGCTCTTAAAAGCAAAATCTGATAACCTAATTCAGGGTTTTAAAATAAGAAATGATAGTCCTTCAATTTCTCATCTTTTCTTTGTTGATGATTGCATGATGTTTTCAATAGCTTATTTGTCTTATGCTATAAATCTTATGAAAATCATAAATGTTTTTGCAAAGTCTTCCGGGAAAGCCATTAATTTTGAGAAGTCGGGCCTTATTACTAGTGCGAAAATGCATCATATACACATTAAACTTTTGTATAGGACTCTTAAGATCAAATTCTTGAGTAATTCTGAGAAGTATCTTGGTACTCCTCTTTTTATCAACAGGGATAAGACTAAGTCTTTTCAGTTTATTATTAATAATTTCTATTCAAAATTGAGTTATTGTAAAATAAAAAAATTAAATGTTGCTGGTAGAACTGTTGTAACTAAGCATGTTCTCTCTAGTATTGATGTATATCAAATGTCTTGTTTTCCTCTTCCGAAAAATATTACTTCAAAGATTAATTCTATTCAAATGACTTTTTGGTGGCCTAAGAAAGATCCTAGGCATGCTGCTTATTTTCGTTCTTGGGGGATATAGGCAAGTCTAAACACTGTGGTGGTCTTTGTATTAGGAACACTTACGTGTTTATTTCTAAATTAGGTTGGAGAATTATTCAAAATCCTGATCACTTAGTTTCAAGATTTTTTTATTTAAAAAAAGTACTTTCCTAATCATAATCTGTTGGAAATTGATAAGGTTGCAGACTCGTCTTCTTAGATATGGAAAGGTATTGTTAAGAGCTTAGTTTTCATTAAAGCTAATATAGTTAGTAAAATTAATGATGGGGCTACTACTAGTATTTGGTTTTCTAACTGCGTACCTCTTGCTACCTCTCTATCGATTTTTAGTAATCATAATTATAAAGAATTTAAGCTTGTGAAAGATCTTATTGATGTGCAGAACAATTGTTGGAATGTAGGTTTGCTGAATGCTTTATTTTCTCTTGATGATGTCATTAAAATTCGTTTTATTAGATTAAATCTTTAGCAAAGTTATAGAATTATGTGGGCTCATACAAAGAATGGTATGTTTAGATTAAATAAGCTTAAAAAGCTTTTATGAATGAAACTATTACAGTGAAAGAATCATGTTTTTGGAGAAATGTTTGGTCTTTAGATTGCCTTCCCAAGATTAAGTTTTTTATGTGGAAAGTATTTGCTCAAATGTTGGTTGTTAATACTCTTCATAAGTGTTATAATCCTAATATAGATGAAATATGTCCTCTTTGTAAGAATGAAGTGGAATCTGCTCTTCACTTACTCATACAGTGCCATATAGCTTCTCATGTCTGGTTTGGTCTATCTCTTCAACATTTGGTCTGGACTGACTTGCAAGGGATAATGTTAAAGCATAGCTGGGTTGAACCCACCAAGCGTTGGTATGTCAAGATATTTGTCAAATTTAGTTGCCAAAACAGATTCTTGATTTAGTATAGTAAACTTAGTTTCGGACTAGATTAGGTCTAAGAAGAGTTATCCTTGAAGGATGAAGATTGAAGACTACAAGAAGACATCAACGAGGACTTCATCAACAAAGGTATGTGGTAATTGATTTCATTTGGATTCTTGTTCAATTCTACCTTTCTAATCTATCGAAACAAATGCTCACTCTATGGAACAATTCCTATTGCGTTAAATGTATGTTTATGTATATATATACTCGAGGTTATTTGAGCCACGACTTTTGTGACAATAACTTTTATCCCTGGAAAGGTTCTCATGTTATAGTAAATGAGCCAAGAATCACTCAATTATGAGTTATAACGATGAAGTTATGAGTGATTTATTAAAGTAACAGTTATAAGTGTTACTGTAATTGTTATAGTTCGTTAGTAGGAAACAATCCACGAACTGTTTGTAACGGTTCACGGACTTGAGCCCAATTACGTGACTAGAAGCCATTTTTGGTCAAGTTTTTGATGTTTCCTTATCTAGGCAAGATTGCTATTACTTTAAACATATTTGATTACCATATTAAAGTGTTTGTGATATATTTTAATTCCTTCCTAAGATAAATTATGATTTACTCACATAAATACAATATTTGCTAAATTAATTATTTATTTAATTATTTTGGAAAGAGTTGTAACTTAGGAAAGACTCTCAAAATTAGGAGAGTCTTGAAAAAGGAAAATAGCTTTGCTTAGCTTTCAAGCTACCTTGTTCACTATAAATAAAGGGTTCGTGAGTGCTACACGTTTTTCATCCCCTTTGGAAAATTGGTGTAAGCTTCATAAGGTTGTTTTCCATGTCTTCTGTTCTTCATGAACAAGAGTGAGATAAAATTCTTTGTATTGGGGATCACAAAGCCGAGTTGGATTTAATCTTCATGATTGATCATACAACTTGTAATTTAGGTTTTTCACCTCTTGTCTATTCTGATATAAAACCATTCAAGAGTTGTTGATCATAAACCCTAGGTTTTGATAGATTTCAGTTTCCGATCGTATACCAACACTTGTTAGTCGAAATCGGAAGCTAGAAAGAAAACTTCGATTAAGGTATCTCGCAAAAATCCTTAAGAAGTTTTAAACAAGATATCTCTAGATTTATTCTAGTTGTTCTTGTTGTAGAATCATTAGGTTTCTCTTCCTATTTTTGAAGAGTATAATAATCCCTAATCTACAAGTTTGTTTTGATATTACTTTTACCTAGTAATTGTTTTTCTCAAAACAAACACAAGATTTCCAAAACCTTGATTCACATCTAAAGGGAAATCAAATCGGTGTTTTTGTGAAAACAAAAAGATCGAAAAGTATCAACGTGTTGTTGCTTCTTCTAAAGAGAACTAACGTTCTGCTAGAAGATTTTTGAGAGTATTTCTGAAGAGAACTTTGTTCTGCCAAAAGATTTTCGAGAATAACTTCTAAAGAGAATTGGTGTTCTGCTAGGAGTTTTACAAGTGTTTGAATACAGCTGAAGCAGGTATTTGATGTGATTTCAACTTTGTTGTAGTAGTGGTAAATAGGATTCGAACTCTACGACTTGTGAAGATTCGAGTTTTTAAATTTAATAAAAATATACAATAATATTACAAATGGTGCAAGAGGTACTGGAACTAAGGATTCGGCCAATCTTCATAACATAAGGTTCAATTATTTATTCTCAACAATTTTAGCTCAAGAAATGTAAACATGGACTCTTATTCTTGCCAAGGTAGATTCTAAAAACATTAGTTATAAATCGTAAGCATGGGACATCAAACATCTAAGCAAGCATGACTCATCTAATAAAATAATAACTAATTAATCAAAATCATATTTCAATTAATATTAGTGCAAAAGCCATAAAAAAGAATAAAATAAATTTACCCATGTATGAAGTTCGGCCTCCTCCGTCGTCCCAGTGTTGGGGTTTATCTCCTCATATTATAGACACTCTCAAAATATTTTTTATTTGCTCAAAAAGTGTTTACAATGGTGAAAATGGAGAAAATAGTGAAAAACAGGATTTTGTGACGCATGAAAAGCGTCACAAAATGAACGATATATAAAAGTGTTGTAGTCACTATTCCGAAGTCGCTGGAAAAGTGCTACCCACTGCCGTAAATATTCGATAGTTTTCAGCGACTGTCTTCAGCAGGTGTTGTTCTTCGTGTTCTTGATGTTCATCAGCAGCAGCAGCTGCAGAACCCGAGTTTCTGCAACTCATGATTTCTAGCTCCTGAGCTCTCCTCAGCTCCCCAAACTCTCCACACCCCTTGTATGGTACTAAGGAAACCTATTTATACCCGAAAGATGCATCGAATCTCCTCCATAACTTCAAAAATTCTTCTCTTTATTATTTTTATTCTCACGGCAATAATTTTTTGTTTTAGCTTCTCCACGCGTTTGCAGCTGTATTTCTTTCCTTCTATAGCTTCTTCACGCTCCAGAATATCGATTAAGTCTTCCAAGCACGTGCATTACACGTTTAAATTCCTCACAACCCGTGCAAGCTCATGTTTTTCCTCCAACTCCCTGTTTGGATTAAACCAAGTTATCCAGCCAAATTTGATCGAAACAAACACCCATACTAGCTTTGTTAGGACATATCACAACTACCCAACGAATTTCATCCTTTTAGTCTCACCCAAACACCTTCAACTTCCGATCGAAAAATCTGTTGTTAATGAAAATGTTTTCCCGCCAAAATTCATTTTTTGAATTTGAGAAGAAGATGTCCTCCCCCTAATCATGCACGGGTGTCCCTTTAGCACTTGTCTTATGGGGTGCAAATAGTAATTTTTGGGTATAGATAGTAATTTTTTCGGGGTTCCTCCGACACATTTTTGGGGTGCTTCCAGTGCATTTCTTGGGTGCCTTTAGTACTCTATCCTGGGGTATAAAACACCACTTTTCGAGCCAATTTTGCCGCAAGAGCTTATTCCCTAGAAAAGACTTAAAACAACTTTATTATAAATAAAATGAGTCCTAGATTATGTAGTTATGGGTGAAAATGCGTCACACTTACGTGCTTATCAGTATTATATCTAGTCTGAATAGGTAATAGGAAATTGGTGTAACATCTTATAATCAGTGTGCGTTTATTCTGGACTAGGTCCCGGGGTTTTTCTGCATTTGCGGTTTCCTCGTTAACAAAATTTCTGGTGTCTGTGTTATTTCTTTTCCGCATTATATTGTTTATATTTATAATTGAAATATCACAGGTTGTGCGTTAATTGATAGACGCATTTATGTGTCTATTTTCATCTCTTTTGTGTATATTGTTAGTACCCATTTTTGTACTAATTTTGGTATTTTATCCCTTTGTAGGTGTTTTTTGAGGAATAGGCTTTTGCGGCAAAACTGGCTCGAAAGTTGTTAAAGGCTCCTGGGAGAACATTTGCTATTCGGACTCTCATTTTGGATAAGGGGTAACCCATTTCCAAGCAGCTGCTAAGCACAGACCGGGACTGGATAGGGGGAGGTCACATTTCTTCTCAAAATTTGAAAATAAAAAAAGGCGGGAAACTGTGTTCCACGCCTGCAGCATTTGAGATTTAGATTTTGAGCGATTTTGAAGGAGATTTAATCGCAGGAAACAATTGGGATGAACGTGATTAAGCTAAACAGACCTGGTATGGTGTTTTTATTCGACTAAATTGGGTTGTATATCCGTGTTGGAGCAAAACAAGGAGTATTTATAGTTTCAAGATATTTTCGGTTTGTAAAAGAAGTTTTTGAAGATTCTACGACAAGATTGGAGTGTATGGAGTCCTTATTCAGTCTTGAGAGAGTTTATGAGAGTTTGGAAACCAAGATAACGCGTAAAAAAAGATTAAACAGGGAAGAAAAATCCCGTAACGTGCTGATAAGAAAAAAACGAGAATATTTGGATTAACTCGAAAGATTTTGGGTCTGGTGGCTATATATAGGTTGATTCGAGTCATAAAAAGGAGGAGAAACAATTTGGGAGAGTTTGGAGAAGTTTAGAACACTAGAGAAGCGAAGAAAGTCGAGTTCAGAAACTTTTCTGCTGCTGCTGCGAAGAAGAAGACGAAGAACATAAGACGCACATGCAACAGTCGCAGAGGAAGACTTATTTTCAGTGGCAACGAGCTCCTATCGTTCTTTTCTGCAGTGACTGAAACCCTTCAGCAACGATTCAGTCTTCTGTTTTAGACTTTCAGCGACTACAGTGTATTCTTTTCACTCTTTTAATCAATTTTTGAGCCATAAGCATGTATTTTGAGAACACGATTAATATGAGGAGCTAAACCCCTTAGCCGAGGCGACAGGGGAAGCCATTGTTCCATGAAAAGTGGTATAGTTCTATTTTAATTATTTATTGCAATTATTTTACATGATTATTTGCATAGAATTTAAAAGAAAAATTGGTTTTTATTGAGTAGTTGTGAAGTGTTTTGATGGGACATGCTTGGTTTTAATACTTTTGATGTTTCATGCTTCGTGCTTACAATTATTACTTCAAAAATCTATTAGAGGCAAATATTAGAGTCACTTTAAAGAAAAACATTGCATGAATATTGATTAGAGTTTATCAATTAATTGGTCAATGGTGGAATCCAGAGTCTCGGTATTTCTTTATATTTTTGATATAATTTATTTGAATTGTTGAGTTTAATTTAAGTCTAAAAAAATCCTTCACAAGTTCGAGCAACGAACCTTTTTACCACTACAACTACAAATACCATCATTAATCAATCATCATTGATAAATCCGACCTTGTTTGTTGGATATGATTTTGATTGATCTTGGATATTGGTCTTTGGTACCGTCCAAGTATTTATCACATCAATCAGGCTCATAGATTTCTATTTGTTTGACTTGCTGATTGATTTGAGAAAAAGAGATAAACTCTTTAGTATTATTCTTTGATTGAGTTTTTACTCTCGGAATATTATTAAGGTTTAGTCCATACAGATTGCCGAACGAAATATTGGGTGTGGTGTAGTACCCCCGCTTTTTCAATATTTTAGTATCAAAACTCATCTAGAGTCGCTTGATTAAATACTAAAGTCAACTTCGTTTAGGTTAGACTAAAAAAGCTAGGAATGTTTAGACATACAAGTATTACTCTGAAAACCTGAAGAATGAGAAGAAGTAACGACTACAACTAAGACATCATCCTTCCACTTGAGGTTAGTAATATTGACTTGATATTGTTTCCATTCCTAACGTATCTTACAAGTCCCGCTATATTGGCAAATATATACAGCTTCGCATGTTATGTTTTGAATATAACATGACTTGAAAGATACTATTAGAGCATAGCTCGGTTGAACTCACCGAGCGTTGGTATGTCAAGTTTGTCATATTTTCGTATCAAAACTCATTTAGAGTCGCTTGATTAAGTACTAGAGTCAACTTCGTTTAGGTTAGACTAGAAAGTCTAGGAATGTTGAGACATACAAGTATTACTCCAAATACCTGAAGAATGTGAAGAAGTAACGAACTACAATGACGACATAATCCGTCCAGTTGAGGTTAGTAATATTAACTTGAACTGTTTCATTCCTACCGTATCTTTCAAGTCGTGCTATATTGAAAACATAACTGCGAAGCTGTATATACTGTACATATTGTATAATACTCTAGTGATGTCACATGTTCATAATAGTACGATCATAGTATTAAGGATCTACCAATCACAAGGATCGGTTATACCTAAATATGGAAATTAACACTTTTGATCGGTCACACCAGTCACTAGGATCGGTTACACCGGTTACAAGGATCGGTTTCATCTACACATGGTATTACTTGTGATAGGTCACACCAGTGACAAGGACCGGTTACACCAATTACAAGGATCGGTCACACAACACTTATGATCGGTCACACCAATTACTAGGATCGGTCACACCAATTACAAGGATCGGTCACACCAATTACAAAGATCGATCATACCATCACATGGTGATTACTTAGGATCGGTTACACCAATTATCAAAACTAGTTATACCAAATCATAAGTCTAGGCATTGTGATTAGTTATACCAAGATAATAACCTGAGTTAAGATCGGTTCTACTAACTCACACACACTGGTCACTCAAATATTTGCAATGAATAGCCGGATCAATAATCCTATTGATTTCCCTTTCGATTCACGAAAACAAATGTAAAGCATTATTTCCTAGGATGAAATCTTCACCACAGCCCATTCACATAATCATAACAATATATAGAAGATTATGACGATGTCATATCTACGAAGTTCGGAAGATAAGCGTTATACTTTGTAGTCTAATTCCTTAATACTATGATCATACTATTATGATCATGTCACATCACTGGAGTATTATACAATATATATGTACAGTATATACAGCTTCGAAGTTATGTTTTCAATGTAGCACGACTTGAAAGATACGTTAGGAATGAACAGTTCAAGTCAATATTACTAACCTCAAGCGGAAGGATGATTTCGTCGTTGTAGTTCATTACTAATTGGAGATTGTCTATTGAGAGATTTCATAAATATTGGACAAGCATTTATATTGGAATTAATAAAATCGAATTTTGCCATTCATTGCATATCTTGAGAATACTTTCGGTTTTGGAAATTCTTTGGTGTCCAAACATCCTTGGTATACAAATACCTAAGTTTACATTTCTAGAAAACTATCCTAAGATCTAGGCAAACTTCATTTCTTGTTGTTTCTGGTGGAGCCGTCTAATCAGATAGGAAAGTATCCTAATTAGGTGAAATCACTTATGACCGCTCGTTTAAAGACTTATGTGGGATCAAGAAGCTCTACGAGTACCGTTGGTGGGAAACTAAATAATAATAGTATTATTAGTTTTCGATTGATTTGATTGACTATCGGTTGTTGAAACTTTGATTGCACATAGTTTGTTTATGCTTGAGAATCTTTTCTTCTGATATAAGATTCACTCAAACTAGATAAGAGTATCGACGGGATTTTTGAACGTTGTTAGATCTAAAGAAATCTTGTGATAATCCATTGTTAATAGACTCCATTATGTGCGTGATTGATCACAAGAGATTCAAGTGGTGTTGTGCAGGTTATTGAAGATAAAAGAAGATTTGAAGACGAAGAAGATTTATTATTAATTTTCATATCTTATGAATTGTGTGCACAAACACTCTCTAAATTAATAAATTGCACAACTGGATATTATGGCTATAATGTATTAGTTGTGAATGAGTTTCAGAATTGATGTCCAATCTTGTATCAAAAAGCCAACTTACGGCTATAGTGAGAAAGAGATTACAAGCGTGCATAATCAATCTCAAAATTGTTCTACTGTGTAATGACCACATCATACATCCTCATCATCATTAGTGAGGAATTTTTTTTACGACATTTCTAATTTCATCTAATACAATGCAAATCAAAGTATCGATGTGATGACCACCTTATACATCCCTATCATCATTAGTGAGGAAGAAATTCACACCATTTCTAACTTCATCACGTACAGTGCAAATCAAAGTATCGACGGTATATTATTTTCTCTACCATGTAACTTTTTTTCCAGATATAAAACCTCGGGTACGATTGTTACCAATTAATATCTATTTTACTTTTATTTCGTAAGTACTTGATATATCGCGTATACCTTAGACAAAATCCTTTATGTTAGAGCACTGCTCAGTCAAACTCGCAAGCGTTGCTATCTCAAGCTTGTTTGTCAAGTTTAGTTGTCAAAACTATAAGTCTTGATTTCTAGTCTACTTATAGCTATGTCCCGGATTAGGATAAAATGTGTAGTTTAGCTTTAGACTTCACGGCGTTTATCGATTGAAGACGACGATCTACTAAGGGGAGCTTGGAGGAACTTCATCAACAAAAGGTATGTGGAGACTTGAACCCGTCTATCACTCAGAAGTCTATTATGTTCTATCTCCTATTGAGACTAAGTCGTATAGCTATATAGACTTTACATTATACACATTTGATATTTTGAGCTGAGTTTAATTCGCTTATATCTTTCTCGAAATATGTGTTGGAAAGCTTTTTGCTTTTACTACGTTCATCATTATTCTTGACGAAATTCAAAAGATGATCATGTGAAAATCGCCTTGTAACATCTTACATGATTTGTGTGAGACAGTCATTTGATGTAGACTCAGAATGTTTCGTATTGATCATTCGATCACTTGAAAATTGCTTATAAGCTAATAGTTTGTGTGAGACATCTATTGTCGTCTTCTAAGAATGTTTCAAAGATTGAAATAGGTGTTTAGAATAATTAATCATTGTCTAGATATAACACAGTATGCGTACCAGTATGCAAACTGTTGTAAGAATAATTCAGGTCCGGGAACCAAGTATGCATACCCGTATGCGAATGATTTTAACTGTTCAAGTCCGGGAACCAAGTTTGCATACCAGTTTGCAAACTGTTTCACCTGAGTTTGGTCCGGAATGACAGTATGCGTACCCGTTTGCGAACTGTCGGAAAAGATCAAAGTCCGGAACTTAAGTTTGCGTGCCCGTTTGCAAACTTATGTGGCTAAGTTCTAAAATCGGTTAAGTATGATTTCATACTCATGAACAAATACATTTATATATTAAGGAATGCAATCTTTGCAAACCGTGGCTAAAGCGTTCATGAACAGATTCTTTTGAATCAATCCGATTTTGCTTCAATTGTGTCTTGTATACTTCTATGGAAATATAAACAATTGAACAACTATATGAGTAACACAATTAGATTCATTTTATTATCATTTGATCTAGAAGTGTTAAGATGAATGAGGTTAACACAAAAGTGTTCATATGGCTAACTTCGGTTAATTGTTATTGAGCCAACTCAATATACACGTTTAGGTACGGTTACCCATATCTAAATGAAGGTATATTTCATTTTTGTGTAACAAGCTAAGACTATCCAACGGTGGAGAGATATTTCTTTGGTTTTAAGCAAACTTAGCTTGAATCTTAAATCAGGTTTTCATCCAACGGTGAATATTGATTGCTTTGTCTCAAAGTTATCAAACCCTGATTTGAAGACTATATAAGGGGGAACTCTAGCAACTAGGAAACCTAATCCCCACACCTCATATGTGATACTAGTTGCGACTAGAGTCGATTCTCCTTTAACCTAGGTTTTTCCTAAAACCATTATAGGTTAACGACTTAAAGACTTCATTGGGATTCTGAAGCCAGACCCAACTATTTTCTCTGTAGTTGCGTGTTCTGATCTTACTTGTTATATCGTATTGAGTACTATATTCTCTAATATTTGCTCGAGATTTATCTCCAATAGGTAAGATATAAAAAGTAATCACAAAGCTTTTCGTCTCATTCTTTGTGATTCCACAATAACTTGTTCTACTACCATATAGTTAAGTTATTGTGAGGTGATTGATATTTCTAGCCTTTTCTTCGGGAATATAAGACCGGATTATCAATTGGTTCATGTTCACCTTGATTTATCAAAATACGGAACAAAAACTTCGTAGGTATTTATGTGGGAGACAGATTTATCTATCAGAATAGACTTTTCTGTGGGAGATAGATTTTTTTATCAAGTCTTCGACATTGGGTCGTGGCAACTTTTAGTTGTGGGTGAGATCAGCTAAGGGAATCAAGTGCGTAGAGTCCTGCTGGGATTCAGAGACGTAAGGAACGCGACTGTACCTTGATCAGTGTGAGATTTGTTAGAGCTCAACTACATTCTAGTCTGAAGTTAACTTGCAGTATGCTAGAGTCCATATCGGCTTAATACAGTATGGTGTTCAAATCTGGACTAGGTCCCGGGTTTTTTTTACATTTGCAGTTTACTCGTTAAAAAAACTTCTGGTGTTTGTGTTATTTCTTTTCCGCATTAAATTTTTTTATATAATTGAAATATCACAGGTTGTGCGTAGTTCAATCAATTGGTAATTGGTAAATCCAACCTCTTGTTGTTGATTGAAATTGATTGACACTTGAACATTGGTCTTTGGTACCGTTCAAGTTTTTTCTCATAATAATCAGGCTTGCAAACTTGTATCTGTTTGATTTGCTGATTACATTGAGAAACAGAGTTATAACTCTTGGATATATTTTCCTTGATTGAGTCTGACTATCCCCAGTTGATTCCCTGGGAATTATATTGGAGTTAGTCCATACAGATTGCCTAACGAAATATTGGGTGTGGTTGTTGTACCCCCGCTTTTTCAATTGGTATCAGAGATGGAAAACACATTAAAGACCCCATAAGTCTATGTTTGTAGCAATCTGACTCTATGGACAGAAGCGCTATCTCTATAAATGTACCGCCAGTCTTCGATGTCTCGAATTATTTATGGTTGAAAATTGCTATGTGTGCCTTTCTCCAAGCACGTGATTTTCAATCATGGGTTTATGTTGTTCATGGCTATAATCCTCCATTGGTTACAGTAGACGGTGTAACAATTGCAAAGGATATTGGTAGGTATGAGCCTGATAAGATTCTTGCTGCAAAGAAAAATTATGACGGCATAAATGCTATCATACATGCCATTACCCAGGATCTTCAGCACCATGTGACTACGTGCACTCGGTCTAAAGATGCTTGGGATATCTTAGAAACAACATTTGAAGGGAATACCTCTGAAAAGGAAGCTAGGCTTCAAAACCTAATTCTAATTGAGAAAACCTTCATATGGATAGTGAAGATTCATTTGATGAGTTTAATCACAAAGTGTCTGAAATTTTTAATGCATCTTGTTAGAGCACTGCTCGGTCGAACTCGCAAGCGTTGCTATCTCAAGCTTGTTTGTCAATGTTAGTGATCAAAACTATAAGTCTTTATTTCTAGTCTACTTATAATGATGTCTCGGACTAGGATAGATTGTGTAGTTGAGCATTAGACTTCACGGCGTTCATCATTGAAGACGAAGAACTACTAAGGAGAGCTTGTGGAACTTCATCAATAAAAGGTATGTGGAGAATGAAACTCATCTATCACTTGGAAAGTCTATTTCTACTCTATCTCCTATATTGAGACAAAAGTCGTATTACTATATAGTATTCGATTATACACATTTGAGATTTCGACCTGAGTTTAACTCGCTTACATATTTCTCGAAATATGTGTTGGTAAGCTTTCGCTTCAACCAAGTTCATCTTATATTCTTGACGAAAGTCAAAAGATGATCATGTGAAAATTGCCGAGTAACATCTTACATGGTTTGTGTGATACAATCATTTGGTGTAGACTTGGAATGTTTCGTTAGGATTATTTCAATAACTTGAAAATTTCTTTCTTACTAATAGTGTGTGAAAACGGCTATTGTAATCCTCTAAGAAAGTTTCAATAATTGAAATAGAGTATAGAACAATTGGATTTGCCCATAGTATGCGTATTTGCATATATGTAATCCATGCCCGGGAACCATAGTTTGCATACCCGTATGCGTACCTGTTGGTTTGTGAAAGTCCGGGTACGTAAGTACACATACCGGTACGCGTACTTGTGTACGGTATAAGTCCGGGAATTTCTGCTGAAGTTTGGAAGTGTTAAGGTATGCGTACCCATTCGCATATTGGCAAGCCCAAACCCAGTCCGGTCACTAAGGTATACGTACCCGTTTGCATACCTAAGTGAATCATGTTCTAAAATCGGCTTGCTCATGAACTAATACATTTATATAATAAGGAATGCAATCTTGGAAAACCGTGGCTATAATGTTTATGAATTGATTTGAGTGAATCAAACCGATTTTGCTTCAATTGTGTTCTTGTATACTTCTATGAGAATATAGTAATTGAACAACTCTATAACTAGTTTCATTTTAGTCATTTGAACTAGTTGTGGTTAAGATGAATAAGGTTGATATGAAGGTGTTCGTATAGCTAACTTTGGTTAACTACTGTTGAGCCAACATAGTGTACACGTTTAGGTACGGTTACTCAAACCTAAATGAAGGTACATTTCATTTGTATATAACAAGCTAAGTTCGATCTAACGGTTGAAAGATATTAGCTTGAGTTTAATTAGGTTTTCATTTAACGGTGAATATTGAATGCTTGGTTACCAAGGTAACTTAGATTGCAAACCCTGAATTGAAAACTATATAAAGGAGAACTCTAGCAACTGGGAAACCTAATCCCCACACCTCCTGTGTGATACTAGTTGCGACTAGAGTCGATTCTCCTGTAACCTTAGGTTTTTCACGAAACCCTGTAGGTTAACGACTTTAAGACTTCATTAGGATTGTGAAGCCAGACCTAACTATTTTCTCTGTAGTTGAGTGTTATGATCTTTCCCTGTTCTATCGTGATTGAGTATTATCTTCTCTAAGATTTGCTCGAGAGTGATCTCCGATAGGAAAGATAAAAAGTAGTCACAAACATCTTCGTCTCATCGTTTGTGATTCCACAATATCTTGTTTCGCTACCATACAATTAAGATTATTGTGAGATGATCGATAATACTAGGATGTTCTTCGGGAATATAAGTCCGGGTTATCAATCGGTTCCTGTGCACCTTTATTTATCAAAATACGGAACAAAAACTCTTGGGTATTTCTGTGGGAGACAGATTTATTCATTCTATAGACTTTTCTATGTGAGACAGATTTGTTTATCAAGTCTTCGACTTTGGGTCGTAGCAACTCTTAGTTGTGGGTGAGATCAGCTAAGGGAATCAAGTGCGTAGTATCCTGCTGGGATCAGAGACGTAAGGAGCGCAACTGTACCTTGAATCAGTGTGAGATTGATTAGGGTTCAGCTACAGTCCAGTCCGAAGTTCATTGGTAGAAGGCTAGTGTCTGTAGCGGCTTAATACAGTGTGGTGTTCAAAACCGAACTAGGTCCTGGGGTTTTTCTGCATTTGCGGTTTTCTCGTTAACAAAACTTCTGGTGTCTGTGTTATTTCTTTTCTGTATTATATTTTGTTATATAATAGAAATATCACAGGTTGTGCGTTGAATCGATCAATTGGGAAATCCAACCTTTGGTTGTTGATTAAAATTGATTGATCCTTGAACATTGGTCTTTGGTACCGTTCAAGTTATTTCTCTTATATTCAATCGGGATCGCAAATTCTTATTTGCTGATTGCGGATTGAATTAAGAGATAGAGATATAAAACTCTTTTATATATGTTTCTCTAGATTGAGTCTGACTGTCTAGTTGATTCTCTTGAAAGCATATTGTAGTTTTTCTATTCAGATTGCCGAACGAAATATTGGGTGTGGTTGTTGTACCCCCGCTTTCTCAATTGGTATTAGAGCAGGCGAACACATTTAAGACCTTATAAGTCTGTGTTTGTAGCGATATTAATATGGACAGAAGTTCTATCTCTGATAAACACATCACCAGTAATAAAAGTTATATTTCTATGAAATCTATTAAAGTGAAAGATTTGTCAATCTCGAATATAGATGAACCTAGGGTTCTAATGAAACAGACTGACATTGACAAGTGTTACCTTGACTACCTTACCGAAGAGTCTGACTCTGAAGTTTAAAGGAATGCATCCAAAGAGAGTGCAGTGATTCTAAAACTTGTTAGAATCTAGGATGATGTATCAATCGGTTGAAACACAAAGTCAATGTTCTTGTTGGTATGGTTAATAAACGTGACTCTCTTCTAAAGGCTCTTTGAGAGGAAAATACCTCAGTCTGTTCTTCACGAACTCTTCTTTAGGAAAAACTCAAAGAGGATGCTTTGGAAATTGAACTTCTTTTGAGTAAACTCTCTATTCAAGAATGTTCCAAAGAGTCCACAATACCAATTGCTTCTGATTCAACTGTAAGAAATTCAGTTCCAGAAGCAAAATCGAAATCCGTTTCTGATGAAAAAGATGTGCTTGTGTCCACCTCTAGTCAAGGAATATCCACATCATATGGAAGGAAGAAGTCTCCCAACGATTGTGTTAAGACTGCTCTCTCAAATCACTCAGGTGAATAGAAAGTGTGTCTCTTTTGTGACTCAAAAGGACATGTTGAACAGAAGAGGAAATCTGGGTTGAATGACAATTCTATTGTTCGTCTTCAACACACCTTAGATTTAATTCTTAAAGGTGTAACTGACATTCGTATGTCTAAACCAATTGGTTTTGGTACTCACACTGTGTATTCTACCAGGAAAGTCAGTTCTATGAGTTCCTCAAATGTTCAATTGCGGAACAGTCTTCCTAAACCAAATCGTCTAAGAAGAGCTCAAGGATTTTCTTCAGTAAAAAAGGGAGATAATGTTGTTCTTGATGTGAAAAAGGTACCAGGAGAAGGAAGCAAAAATGGAGAGCTGAAAGACAATCTAAAAATGATAATTGAAGGTTATAAAGAGATCATTAACAGGCTGTCAATTCCCTCTAGACAAACCTCTTCAGGTAAGAATCCACACTATGCGTCGTATTTTGATGATAGTAAGTTTTATGATAACTTTTCACATCATAATGGTTTTCCTCCAAAGATTAGGAGAAAGAGGTTTAACCGAAAACAACATTCATTTGATGAGCTCAAGGCTCATACTTGTGCTAATTAATCACAAGGTTGAAATCTCACTCACAAAAAATCTTGGTTGAGTGAGATATGATCAGGTATACTTGATGGCAAAGTGTTTTCTAATTCTCTAGCTATGATCTTATTGTTCTTAGCTGGATTATCATCACAAACATGTTTGCATAAGTATTTGTCTGTTTGTTTTGTCAAGATTTTGATTTTTTTTTGTTGAAATTCTAATTTTGACATGTTTGCTGCTCTTATGCTCTAGATTTTTTTCTTGAGAGGTTATAAAATTTATCGAGCTAAGATTTGTGAAATTTGTCACTCAGTAAAATAATGCTTTGCAAACAGTTTTTTTTATTTACCTTCTTCGTGGGTCTATTTTTTTCTTCTCCTATGGGCCATGTTTTCGTTCGTACGGGTACCCATGTTACGTGTCACGAACCTACTCTGGAAACCCTAAAAACTCTGTTCCTGAGAAACCTTTTAAATAACATCTTTTTAGAAGAGTATGTATACTCCAAGTTATTTTTCTTGTCAAGAATGGCATATCCTTCGGGAACTTGTAGCTTTGCAAAAGGTTTTCTTGATAAGGGTGTTGGTTTCGAAGAGAAGGAGAAAAGAACACTTATGGAAGTTAATGACATCTCTCCTCATTCTCCTGACATTTTTTCAGACATTGAGGATAATGAAGAGATTTTTGCTGAAGTTGTTCAAGATTTTATCGGTCAGTTTAACGATGCAAAACTGCTTCTTGTTGATACCTTAAAAAATCTTGATTTGTTAAGAATTGAGTTGAAGAAGGTTAACTCTGACCTTGCTCTCATGAAGACACATGTTTATAATCGTCTCAAGAAGAATATCGTGTCCGAAGATGCAGTCAATTCCATCTGTCACAAGCTTGAAGGTCTTGAAACTCATGAAGCTTCCGTATGTGAATGCTGATTTCAGGTTGTAATCGATTTGGTTTTTAGAGTTTGTTTTTATTTATTTTTTGTCTAGGAAAGTTCTTATGAGAATTTTATTCTTGTGTTTTTAAGAAGGATAACTAGGGTTTGGAATAGCCATTATTGTGAGTACACATAGCTATTGCCAACGATTTTCATCTTGCAATGTTTTTAGATTTATTTGTTTAAATTCTAAAGTTTTTTTGAAAGATGATTTTTGCAGTATTAATCTTTATGATTTTATATATTGCAAATTGTTATGGGATATGTTGTTTATGTCCGTGAACCTTGACTGTCCCATATTTGTTCAAAAGTTAACTCTATTATATGTCGATGTGAAAGTATTGATAAAAGATAGAATGAACTTTTGACTACAAAAGTTAAGCCTTTTATGTCATTATGCAAATATTGATGGAAGAAAGGATGAACTTTTGTATATAAAGATTAAGTCTATTATATGTCATTGTGCAAATAGTGATGAAAAATAGAATGAATCTTTGATTATTCCGCAGTATTGGTCTTTCCCTGATCCATATATTTGTGTATGTACTGTGTTGCTCCATAAGTTCTATTATGTTGAGCATGGCTAATTGAATTGATCATTTTCCTTGTGGTTAATTCAATTGAGATTTTTGGATACAAATTCATGTTCTCATGTGATTAGATTATGTCCAAAGAAATCTCTCTTTTCATGTAAAAAGTAAGGTCTCTCTTGTTGTTCTTTCGGGAATGACATATTATGGGGGAGAGTTCTTTTTGAACTTGTGCTTAATTGCCAAATCTTTGTGGGGAGTGCGGTCGTGGAATATTGTAGGAGTTTTCTTGTATCTTTATAACTCCTTGATGAATGCATTTAGCTTCGGCTATATGATTGCATCTAAACAAGTTGGTATGTTATTCTCTTTTGTTCATGAAGTATCTCTATGGAAATTTCATTAGGATCCCACTAGTTTTCGTACCTTTGCCAATTTATATTGACAAAAAGGGGGGAAATTAATGTGTAGTGCATACTACAAATACATATGGTTTACGGATCATTATGTAAGAGGGAGTGATTTTCATGTGAGATGAAGTATTGACTAAGGGGGAGTGATACATATCACCATAGTATTATTGTCAAAGTTGTGGTACAATTGAACTTTGATGTTGTGTAATGATACTATGATACTGTATAACAATGATTGAGAGCAACTGTTTTCTCATTGTTATTGCTACGGATCTTCAACAACTATGATGCTGAATTGAACATATATGGAATCATGGGAGTACTTGGAAGTGACGAAGATTCAAGTAAAGTTGAAGAACTAAGGAGATCAAGCATTTGGATGAGAAGCTACAAAGTCTTATTTATTTTGTAATCCATATGTATTGATAGTTTTGTCACTAAAATTGACAAAGGGGGAGACTGTTAGAGCACTGCTCGGTCGAACTCGCAAGCGTTGCTATCTCAAGCTTGTTTGTCAATGTTAGTGATCAAAACTATAAGTCTTGATTTCTAGTATACTTATAGTAATGTCTCGGACTAGGATAGATTGTGTAGTTGAGCATTAGACTTCACGACGTTCATCATTGAAGACGAAGAACTACTAAGGAGTGCTTGTAAAACTTCATCAACAAAAGGTATGTGGAGATTGAAACTCATCTATCACTTGGAAAGTCTATTTCTACTCTATCTCCTATATTGAGACAAAAGTCGTATTACTATATAGTATTCGATTATACACATTTGAGATTTCGAGATGAGTTTAACTCGCTTACATATTTATCGAAATATGTGTTGGTAAGCTTTCGCTTCAACCAAGTTCATCTTATATTCTTGACGAAAGTCAAAAGATGATCATGTGAAAATTGCCGAGTAACATCTTACATGGTTTGTGTGATACAATCATTTGGTGTAGACTTGGAATGTTTCGTTAGGATTATTTCAATAACTTGAAAATTGCTTTTCTTACTAATAGTGTGTGAAAACGGCTATTGTAATCCTCTAAGAAAGTTTCAATAATTGAAATAGAGTATAGAACAATTGGATTTGCACATAGTATGCGTATTTGCATATATGTAATCCATGCCCGGGAACCATAGTTTGCATACCCGTATGCGTACCTGTTGGTTTGTGAAAGTACGGGTACCTAAGTACACATACCGGTACGCGTACTTGTGTACGGTATAAATCCGGGAATTTCTGCTGAAGTTTGGAAGTGTTAAGGTATGCGTACCAGTTCGTATAATGGCGAACCCAAACCCAGTCCGGTCACTAAGGTATGCGTACCCGGTTGCATACCTAAGTGAATCATGTCAAAAATCGGCTTGCTCATGAACTAATATATTTATAAAATAAGGAATGCAATCTTTGCAACTATGGCTATAATGTTCATAAATTGATTTGAGTGAATCAAACCGATTTTGCTTCAATTGTGTTCTTGTATACTTCTATGAGAATATAGCAAATGAATAACTCTAATAACTAGTTTCATTTTAGTCATTTGAACTAGTTGTGGTTAAGATAAATAAGGTTGATATGAAGGTGTTCATATAGCTAACTTTGGTTAACTAATGTTGAGCCAACATAATGTACACGTTAAGGTACGGTTACTCAAACCTAAATGAAGGTACATTTCATTTGTGTATAAGAAGCTAAGTTCGATCTAACGGTTGAAATATATTAGCTTGAGTTGGATCAGGTTTTCATCTAACGGTGAATATTGAATGCTTGGTTACCAAGGTAACTTAGATTGCAAACCCTGATTTAAAAACTATATAAAGGAGAACTCTAGCAACTGGGAAACCTAATCCCCACACCTCCTGTGTGATACTAGTTGCGACTAGAGTCGATTCTCCTTTAACCTTAGGTTTTTCACGAAACCCTGTAGGTTACCGACTTGAAGACTTCTTTTGGATTGTGAAGCCAGACCCAACTATTTTCTCTGTAGTTGCTTGTTCTGATCTTGCCATGTTCTATCGTGATTGAGTACTATCTTCTCTAAGATTTTCTCTGAGTGATCTCCGATAGGCAAGATAAAAAGTAGTCACAAACATCTTCGTCTCATCGTTTATGATTCCACAATATCCTGTTTCGTTACCATACGATTAAGATTATTGTGAGATGATTGATAATACTAGGCTGTTCTTCGGGAATATAAGTCCGGGTTATCAATTGGTTCCTGTGCACCTTGATTTATCAAAAGATGGAATAAAAACTCTTGGGTATTTCTGTGGGAGACAGATTTATTCATTCTACAGACTTTTCTGTGTGAGAAAGATTTGTTTATCAAGTCTTCGAATTTGGGTTGTAGCAACTCTTAGTTGGTGAGATTAGCTAAGGGAATCAAGTGCGTAGTATCCTGCTGGGATCAGAAACGTAAGGAGCGCAACTGTACCTTGAATTAGTGTGAGATGGATTAGGGTTCAACTACAGTCCAGTCCGAAGTTCATTAGTAGTAGGCTAGTGTCTATAGTGGCTTAATACAGTATGGTGTTCAAAACTGGACTAGGTCCCGGGGTTTTTCTTCATTTGCGGTTTCCTCGTTAACAAAACTTCTGGTGTCTGTGTTATTTCTTTTCCGCATTATATTTTGTTATATAATTGAAATATCACAGGTTGTGCGTTGAATCGATCAATTTGGAAATCCAACCTTTGGTTGTTGATTGATCTTTGAACATTGGTCTTTGGTACCGTTCAAGTTATTTCTCTTATATTCAATCGGGCTCGTAAACTTATTTGCTGATTGCGGATTGAATTAAGAGATAGAGATATAAAACTCTTTGATATCCTTTTCTATAGATTGAGTCTGACTGTTTAGTTGATTCTCTTGAAAGTATAATGGAGTTTGTCTATTCAGATTGCCGAACGAAATATTGGGTATGGTTGTTGTACCCCCGCTTTCTCAGCAACTCTTAGTTGTGGGTGAGATCAGCTAAGGGAATCAAGTGCGTAATATCCTGCTGGTATCAGAGACGTAAGGAGCGCAACTGTACCTTGAATCAGTGTGAGATTGATTAGGGTTCAGCTACAGTCCAGTCCGAAGTTCATTGGTAGTAGGCTAGTGTCTGTAGCGGCTTACTACATTGTTGTTTTGGGGTAAAGACTTATTCTGCTTTTTTTGGTAAATTTGGGTGTGTTGATGAGAAACGAATTCAAACCCTAAACAAATGTACTGCACAGGAGTACTTTTAGATTCGAGAGATCAATCCGTAAGACTCTGGCCTAAACCAAAAAATGGTCGTTCCAGATTCAATTCGGTCACAAAGTGAAGGAGAAGGGTTGATCTTAGGGAGGGAAGCGAAGAAGGTGTTTGAGATCAGAATGTTGAATTATGAAGGTGTGATTGTTTTATGACTTATATCAGAATGTGGAACTGGCTTGCAGAACGTAAGCTATCAGTTTTTGGTGTTTTCTGGATACTTGTGTTGATAACACCTCTTTTTTTGAAATAGGTTGAAATCCTATTTATACAAGTCATGTTCGAGCACACCCTAATCTCGTAGGAAGTGGAGGTGATTAAGTAGTGGAGAAGTGGGGTTGTGTAAAAAGTGGTGATCACCATGTTTCCATTACGAGAGAAAACTGGTCACACTTTCACCCACTACTCTCATTACTGTTAACCGTCCGTCCTTTCCTGACACTTTCTCGTAATGGACGCGTTGCACGCCGCACGCTGTAAACCGCCGGACCAATACCCCAGTGAGCATCCCCCAGTTTGTGACATGTTTGATGTCTCGAGTAAATGGGTCAAATTGTGAGACTCGCCGCTAAAAGCAGCACATAGTGCTTTTAGGTCAAATAACAAAATTATTTGTGAAATCAATATTTATAAAACATTGCTTATAATCGATGTATATAAAGCATCGCTTTTATGTGAAGGAAACATTGTTGTTTTAGAGCTCGTTCAAATTAGTCGCGAATTGAACGTCTTAAAAAAGGTAGCATGACCGGCCACCTTTGGGCGATCGTTTGAGAACCCTATGGGTGAGCTACCACTTGGTCGACCGCTCCTTGTGGAGGAAGGATAGACGATGATCACAGCGTTACCCTGTTGGCCTCCTGAAAATAAATCTAAACCATCCGACTAGGCTAGCGAAGTTGGATGGATGAGATGATTTGCGGCAGTTGCCTACTGCCGTTGATTTAAAGTAGGGTTTAGAAGCCGTGTGGACAACCCTATTTTGGTTGATCGATTGAAAGCGCTGAGCGCTAGTTTGAGCAGGCCGATCGGCCATGTGCAAAG
Organism: Papaver atlanticum; assembly: GCA_023531105.1. Classification (NCBI taxonomy): domain Eukaryota; kingdom Viridiplantae; phylum Streptophyta; class Magnoliopsida; order Ranunculales; family Papaveraceae; genus Papaver; species Papaver atlanticum. The sequence continues at coordinate 3,608,610 of JAJJMB010005286.1, read as the reverse complement.
GTGGGTCGTTAGTGAGAACGCTGACGTCTTCGAGGCCGCCTGAAATTGAATCTAAGCCATTCGATTTGGACTGCGAAGATGGATGGTTGTGATCCATTTGCGACAGTAGCGTGTTGCCGCAACGCAACTTAGGGTTTCCAAATCAGCGCGTTCACCCTACTTTGGGTAAGCGATTCGATGCGCTCCTGGTTTTCCGTGGGAAAGTCGATCAACCAATGGTGTAGATGGGTCGCCGGTGAACACGCCAGTACCCTTTTGATCATTCGAGGGAAGATCTAGACCGTCCAACTAGGCTAGCTAAGTTGGACGGATGTGATTAATTTGAGACCGTTATGATCGGTCTTGGCTCGTTTGAGCTCTTTTTCAACAGCGCGATCACCCATGTTTTAGCTAACGTTTGAGGGTGTTGCGGGTGAACTAAATGGATTCTGACCGGCTGGGATGTTAGTGGGCCCGCCGGTGGTCATCATGGTGATCGCCTAGTTCCGCCAGGAGTAGGCTAGGCTTGTTGAATTGCGTAGCCAAATCGTGTGGCCATGATCGTTTTTAAGATTGACATGGACAGTTTAGATTTTCCTTAAGGAATTTAAATGCGTCAATCGAGCTAACTTTTTAATTAAAAGTGTGTCGAAACGCCGATCTCTTTGTCAGAGAGTGGTGTAGCCTACGTGAGTGTTTTCATGCAGGTCTCAATACTGACACTTCGGGAGGTTCATGCTACTCCGCTGCGAGTGAACATTAACCGTCATGTGATGCCAATATTGAGAGTTTGGATGGGAACATAGCATAGAAAAATACTAGGCTGGCAAGGCATTAATGAATAATGCTGGTGGAAAATAAAATTCATAGAATATTTGGGATTGTTGCTATGCACCATTCTGAGTGAATTATTTATATATATATATATATATATATATATATATATATATATATATATGAAGGGCTCAAACGGCAACTAAGCCAAATCCTCTTAATGGAATCTGACAATTCAGATGAAACTGAGGAGGAATCTTCTGGAGAAGATTCTGATGAATCTTCAGACTCTATTTCTGGGTTAGAGGATAATGATTGTAATGATAATTGTTCCTGCAAGAGTTGTCTGCATAAAGAAATGACAGGCTTAGGAATTAATGTCCTTACCAATGAAGAAAATCTTATTTTAGAATTAATTGATAAAATAAGTGATCCTAATGAAAAACGTGTAGCCTTAGAACGATACATTGAGATGGCCAAACATGCTCCCAAAACAAACAAAATTGAGAAGAATCTACAACCTTATAGTTTCAAAGAAATTATATCAAGGGTAGAAAATAGAAACTCTAAGAAAGAACCCTCAATTAGTGAGCTTCAGGCTGAGGTTAATCAGGTTAAGGTTGAATTGCGAGAGCTTAAACATAGGATCCAGATATTAGAACTTCATGAACCGGTAGAAGAAGGATATGACTCACAGGAAGAAAATTCCTTTGATGATATCTTACAGAACTATCAGGGAAAAGTTTCTACACAAAAAGATGTAGAAAAACCAGAATCCTCTACCCAAAATCAAGAGATAAAGGAGTTGCAATTTATTAATATAATTGATAAAGTGGTAACTCAGAAATGGTATACTTTAGTTACATTAATTATAGGAAAAGAGTATACTTTTCAAACCATGGCACTTATAGATTCAGGTGCAGATCTAAACTGCCTAAATGAGGGAATAATACCAACAAAATATTTTAGTAAAACTACCCAAATTCTTAACACCGCAGATGGAAACAAACTTATAATTAATTATAAGTTATCAGACGCTGCAATCTGCAATAATGGGATTTGTCTGCAAACACCATTTATTATGGTGAAAAATCTATCTCAAACATGCATCTTAGGAACCCCATTCCTAAATATGTTATACCCATTACAAATTAGTAGTACAGGAATTGAAGCTTTGGTCCAAGGTCATAAAATTACTTTTGAATTTGCTTCCGAACCAAAGCAAAAATTTATTAATCATATTCAGGATAAGATTAAACGAAAAGAGAAATTTTTATTCTTTTTAAAAGAAGAAATCCAATATAAAAGGATTGAAGAAAAACTAAAATGTCCTAAAATCCAAAAACAAATAGAAGAGGTCAATAATACATTAATAAAGGAAGTTTGTGCTGATATCCCTAATGCTTTTTGGGAAAGGAAGCAACATATAGTAGAGTTGCCTTATGAACCTGATTTTTCAGAAAAAATGATTCCGACTAAGGCTAGACCAATTCAGATGAATAACAGACTACTTGAAATATGCAAGACTGAGATTCAGGATTTATTAGATAAAGGTCTAATTAGGAAAAGCTATTCTCCATGGAGTTGTCCGGCCTTCTATGTTGAGAAGGCAGCAGAATTAGAAAGAGGGGCTCCAAGGTTAGTAATAAATTACAAACCACTGAATAAAGCATTAAGATGGATTAGGTACCCTATTCCTAATAAAAAAGACCTCCTAGATAGATTATATAATGCTGTAATCTTCTCAAAATTTGATCTAAAGTCTGGATATTGGCAAATCCAAATTGTTGAAAAAGATAAATATAAAACAGCATATATATATATATATATATATATATATATACAAATATGTTGAATTGCTCAATACATCTGTGAGCGAAGAGGTTTATGCACTCATCACTTTCAAATGTCTTATGTTCCTTTGCAGGATGACAGCGCATTAAAAACAAGGTTTCACAATTTTGACCCTGAACCGAAAACCACCATCAACAAGTGTGGTGTTCAAAACTTGACTAAGTCCAGGGGTTTTTCTGCATTTGCGGTTTCCTCGTTAACAAAACTTCTGGTGTCTGTGTTATTTCTTTTCGGCATTATGTTTTGTTATATAATTGAAATATCACAGGTTGTGCATTGAATCGATCAATTGGGAAATCCAACTTTTGGTTGTTGATTGAAATTGAATTATCCTTGAACATTGGTCTTTGGTACCGTTCAAGTTATTTCTCTTATATTCAATCGGGCTCGCAAATTCTTATTTGCTGATTGCGGATTGAATTAAGAGATAGAGATATAAAACTCTTTGATATACTTTTCTCTAGATTGAGTCTGACTGTCTAGTTGATTCTTTTGAAAGTATATTGGAGTTTGTCTATTCAGATTGCCAAACGAAAAATTGGGTGTGGTTGTTGTACCCCCGCTTATTCAATTGGTATCAGAGCAGGCAAACACGTTTAAGACCTTATAAGTCCGTGTTTGTGGCGATCTGAATATGGACAGAAATTCTATCTCCATAAACGTACCACCAGTCTTCGATGGCTCAAACTACTTATGGTGGAAAATTGTTATGCGTGATTTTCTTCAAGCTCGTGATTTTCAAATGTGGGTACGTGTTATTAATGGCTATGATCCTCCAGTTAATACAGAAGGCGAGGTATCTATACCCAAGGATATTGGTAGATATAGTCCAGAAGAAATCCTTGCTGCGAAGAAAAATTCGGATGGCTTAAATGCTATCATACATGCCATTACCCCAGATCTTCAGCATCATGTGACTACTTGCACAAAGTCTAAAGAAGCATGAGATATCTTAGAAACTGTATTTTAAGGGAATACCTCTGAAAAGAAATCTAGGCTTCAAAACCTACATTCCGATTGGGAAAACCTTCATATGGCAGATGAAGATTCATTTGATGAGTTTAATCACAAAGTGTCTGAAATTGTTAATGCATCTTTTGCATTGGGTAAGACTATTCCTGAAAAGGACATTGTGATGAAAATTCTCAGATCACTGCCGTCTAGATACGATTCTAAGAAGCATGCCATCGTTGAGGGAAATAATCTCGCAACTCTTTCCAAAAATACTCTGGTTGGGAAGTTAAAGATCTTTGATCATGAGCATACATCCAAATCCGGAAAGGATGTTTCTTTCAAAGCACAAAAGAACACTAAATTACATGACAAAAGTAAAAGTGTTTGTATCTCTGAAAATGATGTTTCTGAGGATGATTTATCAGATGAAGTTCTTGACAAGTCAGTCTCTTTGATCACAAGACAATTTAGAGATCTTCTTTTGAAGAGAAGTAAACGGTTTACCAGAGATAAACCTAGGTAATCAATTAAACCTCATAATCGTGTTCCTCATAAAAACAGGGATACTGACGATACTGATGACGAGGATATGCCATAGTGATTTAAGTGTAAAGGTTTTGGTCATTTTGCAAATAAATATCCAAATCGTAGAAAATACACTGGGAACAAAGGTCTTGCTGCAACTCTTGATGAAATGTCTGATCATTATGGTTCTAATGAGGACGAAAAGACGTTGCACTTCTCAGTGAGAATGTTGATTTTGATAAGTATAGCAATACATACATCAATCTTGATATTCTTTCAGAAGAAACCTCAACCATTCTGGAAGAAGAAATTGACCTATCTGTTGGAAACTCTCTGTTTGATTTTTCAGGTTCCACCTTGTGTCTAGCAGCTTACACAACTATGGCGTCTGAACCATCTTCCGTGTTGACATGTTCTTATTGTTCTCTCAAAGGTCATGAACTATCAAAGTGTTTCAAGTACAAACACAAAATAAGATACGTCAACAAACTTCAACGAAGGGCAAATCGATTAGCAAACAAGCTCAAACTTGTTCAAAAATCACCTAAGGTATGTAAACTCATTTCATCTTCGAAGAAGTTAGTTTCCAAAGAAAAGACTACACCACTATAGAAAAAATTATGGTCTAAACATTCTGTGAAACAGGGTTTTATGAATTCCTTTTGAAAGGGTTATGGTGGACAAATTATTGTTCACCCCAGCATAACTTGATTGTGTTGGTTGGTGCATCTTGTCTCATGTGCCTGATAAAAAATAGACAAGATTGTGCACACCTCAGGCTTTAGGAAAAGAGAATTGGTTAGATTGTTTTATCTTTCTCTTTTTAGTGTTGTTGTGCTTTGCAAGTTTGGAATTCTTCTAGCTTTCATATCTAAATTGATATTGGAAGGAACTTCCTGTTTAGTAAATAAAAAGGGTTATTCTCATCAATTATACCCTCTTTAGGGCTGAGAGTTGTGCGTGCGTGAACTTGTGTGTTTAAAAGTTTCCGTAACCCTACATTCCTTTTCCTTCTCTGAAAAACTCTTTTTATCACAAGATTGCTTGTTGAGTCTGATTTTTGAATTCCTCCCACAATTTCACACGTGTATGGAGAATCCAAGCATTATGTCTTCTAATGTAAAATATGTTAATATGATTGTTAAGCCATCAATCATGAAGGAAAAAGATAAATCTCTTGTTCCTCCAGCGTTGAAAAGAAAAAGAAGGAATGTGAGGAAGCCAAGAGTTGTTCCTTCAAATTCTCAGAAGTTTTCTGATGTTCTTGAAGAGTTGAAGGAAACAAGGAAGGAGATTCAGGAAATAAAGGCTACTATTTTTAGGACTCTCTAAATTCAGAAGCCCTGGTTCGACATCAGTCTAAAAGGTTTGTTGGAATTAACTCCTTTCTTCATGAACCTTATGTTCCTATGGCTATTGACGACAAGGAGTTCGGGGACGATAAAGAATTTTTTAGAGGTCTTAATGTCTAGGAAACTTCTTATGAGAATTTATTCTTGTGTTTTTAAGAAGGATAACTAGGGTTTGGAATAGCCATTATTGTGAGTATACATAGCTATTGCCAACGTTTTTCATCTTGCAATGTTTTTAGATTTATTTATTTAAATTCTAAAGTTTATTTGGAAGATGATTTTTGCAGTATTAATCTTTATGGTTTCATATATTGCAAATTGTTATGGGATAGGTTGTTTACGTCCGTGAACCTTGACTATCCCATATGTGTTCAAAAGTTATCTCTATTGTATGTCGGTATGAAAATATTGATAAAAGATAAAATGAACTTTTGACTACAAAAGTTAAGCCTTATATGTCATTGTGCAAATAGTGATGAAAAATAGAATGAATCTTTGATTATTCCGCAGTATTGGTCTTTCCCTGATCCACATCTTTGTGTATGTACTGTGTTGCTTCGTAAATTCTCTTATGTTGAGCATGGCTAATTGAATTGATCATTTTCCTTGTGGTTAATTCAATTGAGATTTTTTGGATAAAAATTCATGTTCTCATGTGATTTGATTATGTCCAAAGAAATCATTCTTTTCTTGTAAAAGTAAGGTCGCTCTTGTTGTTCTTTCGGTAATGGCATATTATGGGGGAGAGTTCTTTTTGAACTTGTGCTTAATTTCCAAATCTTTATGGGGAGTGCGGTTGTGGAATATTGTAGGAGTTTTCTTGTATCTTTATAAACTCCTTGATGAATGTATTTAGCTTCGGCTATATGATTGCATCCAAACAAGTTGGTATGTTATTTTCTTTTGGTCATGAAGTATCTCTATGAAAATTTCATTAGGATACCACTAGTTTTCGTAGCTTTGCCAATTTATATTGACAAAAAGGGGGGAAATTAATGTGTAGTGCATACTACAAATACATATGGTTTACGGATCATTATGTAAGGGGGAGTGGTTTTCATGTGAGATGAAGTATTGACTAAGGGGGAGTGATACATATCACCATAGTATTATTGTCAAAGTTGTGGTACAATTGAACTTTGATGCTGTGTAATGATACTATGACATTGTATAACAATGATTGAGAGAAACTGTTTTCTCATTGTTATTGCTATGGATCTTCAACAACTATGATGCTGAATTGAACATCTATGGAATCATGGGAGTACTTGGAAGTGACGAAGATTTCAAGTAAAGTTGAAGAACCAAGGAGATCAAGCATTTGGATGAGAAGCTACAAAGTCTTATTTATTTTGTAATCCATATGTATTGATAGTTTTGTCACTAAAATTAACAAAGGGGGAGATTGTTAGAGCACTGCTCGGTCGAACTCGCAAGCGTTGCTATCTCAAGCTTGTTTGTCAATGTTAGTGATCAAAACTATAAGTCTTGATTTCTAGTCTACTTATAGTAATGTCTCGGACTAGGATAGATTGTGTAGTTGAGCATTAGACTTCATGACGTTCATCATTGAAGACGAAGACCTACTAAGGAGAGCTTGTGGAACTTCATCAACAAAAGGTATGTAGAGACTGAAACTTATCTATCACTTGGAAAGTCTATTTCTACTCTATCTCCTATATTGAGACAAAAGTCGTATTTTACACATTTGAGATTTCGAGCTTAGTTTAACTCGCTTACATATATCTCGAAATATGTGTTGGTAAGATTTCGCTTCAACCAAGTTCATCTTATATTCTTGACAAAAGTCAAAAGATGATCATGTGAAAATTGCCGAGTAACATCTTACATGGTTTGTGTGATACAATCATTTGGTGTAGACTTGGAATGTTTAGTTATGATTATTTCAATAACTTGAAAATTGCTTTCTTGCTAATAGTGTGTGAAAATGGCTATTGTCATCCTCTAAGAAAGTTTCAATGATTGAAATAGAGTTTAGAACAATTGGATTTGCACATAGTATGTGTACTTGCATATATGTAATCCATGTCCGGGAACCATAGTGTGCATACCTGTATGCGTACCTGTTGGTTTGTGAAAGTCCGGGTACCTAAGTACACATACCGGTACGCGTACTTGTGTAAGGTATAGGTCCGGGAATTTCTGCTGAAGTTTGGAAGTGTTAAGGTATGCGTACCCGTTCGCATACTGGCGAACCCAAACCCAGTCCGGGCACTAAGGTATGCGTACCCATTTGCATACCTAAGTGAATCATGTTCTAAAATCGGCTTGCTCATGAACTAATACATTTATATAATAAGGAATGCAATCTGTGCAAAATAATGTTCATAAATTGATTCGAGTGAATCAAACCGATTTTGCTTTAATTGTGCTCTTGTATACTTCTATGAGAATATATCAATTGAACAACTCTAATAACTAGTTTCATATGAGTCATTTGAACTAGTTGTTGTTACGATGAATAAGGTTGATATGAAGGTGTTCATATATCTAACTTTGGTTAACTACTGTTGAGCCAACATAGTGTACACGTTTAGGTACGGTTACTCAAACCTAAATGAAGGTACATTTCATTTGTGTATAACAAGCTAAGTTCGATCTAACGGTTGAAAGATATCAGCTTGAGTTGAATAAGGTTTTCATCTAACGATGAATATTGAATGCTTGGTTACAAAGGTAACTTAGATTGCAAACCCTGAATTGAAAACTATATAAAGGAGAACTCTAGCAACTGGGAAACCTAATCCCCACACCTCCTATGTGATACTAGTTGCGACTAGAGTCGATTCTCCTTTAACCTTAGGTTTTTCACGAAACCCTGTAAGTTAACGACTTGAAGACTCCATTGGTATTTTGAAGCCAAACCCAACTATTTTCTCCGTAGTTGCGTGTTCTGATCTTGCCCTGTTCTATCGTGATTGAGTACTATCTTCTCTAAGATTTGCTTGAGAGTGATCTCCGATAGGCAAGATAAAAAGTAGTCACAAACATCTTCGTCTCATCGTTTTTGATTCCACAATATCTTATTTCGCTACCATACAATTAATATTATTGTGAGGTGATTGATAATATTAGGCTGTTCTTCGGGAATATAAGTCCGGTTTATCAATTCGTTCTTGTGCACCTTGATTTATCAAAGACGGAACAAAAACTCTTGGGTATTTCTGTGGGAGACAGATTTATTCATTCTATATACTTTTCTGTGTGAGACAGATTTGTTTATCAAGTCTTCTACTTTGGGTCGTAGCAACTTTTAGTTGTGAGTGAGATCAGCTAAGGGAATCAAGTGCGTAGTATCCTGCTGGGATCAGAGACGTAAGGAGCGCAACTGTACCTTGAATTAGTGTGAGATTGATTAGGGTTCAACTACAGTCCAGTCTGAAGTTCATTGGTAGTAAGCTAGTGTCTGTAGCGGCTTAATACATTGTGGTGTTCAAAACTGGACTAGGTCCCGTTTTTTTTTTGCATTTGCGGTTTTCTCGTTAACAAAACTTCCGGTGTCTGTGTTATTTCTTTTCCGCATTATATTTTGTTATATAATTGAAATATCACAGGTTGTGCATTGAATCGATCAATTGGGAAATCCAACCTTTGGTTGTTGATTGAAATTGATTGATCCTTGAACATTAGTCTTTGGTACCATTCAAGTTATTTCTCTTATATTCAATCGGGCTCGCAAATTCTTATTTACTGACTGCGGATTTAATTAAGAGATAGAGATATAAAACTCTTTGATATACTTTTCTCTAGATTGAGTCTGACTGTCTAGTTGATTCTTTTGAAAGTATACTGGAGTTTGTCTATTCAGATTTCCAAACGAAATATTGGGTTTGGTTGTTGTACCCCCGCTTTTTCAAATCTTTTGCATTGGGTAAGACTATTCCTGAAAAGGACATTGGGATGAAAGTTCTCAGATCGTCGCCAGCTAAATACGATTCTAAGAAACATGCCATTGTTGAAGGAAATAACCTTCAACAATGGCACACATCCGAATCTGGGAAGGATATTGCTTTAAAGCACAAAAGAACACTAAATTACTTGACAAAAGTAAAATTGTTGGCAACTCTGTAGTTGATCCTATTGAGACTGATTCATCAGATGAAGATCTTGACAACTCAGTCTCACAAGACAGTCTAGTGATCTTATTTTGAAGAGAAGTAAACGGTTCATCAGAGATAAACCCAGGTCATCAGTTAAACCTCATGACCGTGCCCCTCATAAAGACAGGGACACTGTCGATACTGATGATGAGGATATGCCACAGTGCTTCAAGTGTAAAGGCTTTGGTCATTTTACAAATGAGTGTCCAAATCATAGAAAATACATTGGGAACAAAGGTCTTGCTGCAACTCTTTATGAATTGTCTGATCACTATGATTCAAATGAAGATGAAAAATCAAGTGTTGCACTTATTGGTGAAAATATTGATTTTGATAATTGTAGCAATACGTACATCAATATTGATATGCTTCCTGGAGAAACTTCTTCAACCATTTTGGAGGATAAAATGGATTTTTCCTTGCTACTGAAAATTCTATCTCACATGTTTCAGGTACCTCATTTTTTTTTAACAGCATGCTCAGTTATGGTGTCTGAACCGTCCTCGACATTGACATATTCTTATTGTACTTTTAAGGGTCATGAACTCTCTAAGTGTTTCAAGTACAAACATAAAATAATATATGTCAACAAACTTCAACGGAGAGCAAATCGATTAGAAAACAAGCTAAAACTTGTTCAGAAGTCGATTTCATCTGAGGTATGTAAACTCAACACTTCTCCAACGAAGTTAATTTCTAAAGGAACAGATAGACCTCTACAGAAAAGAACAAGGTCTAAACAATCTACGAAAAAGGGTATTAAGAATTCCGTACAAGAATTGTATGGTAGACAGATTATTGTTCACCCCAACACAACTTAATTGTGTTGAAAGTGCATCTTGTCTCATGTGCCTGGTCGAAGAGACAAGAATTGAGCACAAATCAGGCTTTAGGAATTATTATTATTATTTTTTTATTTTCTTTTTGTTTTATGGAATTCTGTTGATCTTTTCATATCATAAATTGGTATTAAAAAGGTTTCCCTTTTTGTTCATTGGAAAAGGGTTGAAATCGACAATTCTACCTTCTTTAGGGTTAAGAGTTGGTCGTATGTGAATCCTACTCTGTATATAGGTTCTGTAACCCTACATTACTTTTCCTTCCCTGAAAACTCTTTTTATCACAAGATTGCTTGTAGATCCTGAATTGTGTATTTCTCTCACAATTTCATATTTGAATAGAGACTCCAAGCATCATATCTTCTGATGAGAAAGATGTTAATATGATTGTTAAGCCATAAATTATGAAGGAAAAAGATAAATCTCCTTCCTCTACAACTTTGAAGAGAAAAAGGAAGAATATGAAGAAACCAAGGGCTATCGCCTCTAATCTTCTGAAGTTTTCTGGTGTTCTTGAAGAGTTGAAGGAAACAAGGAAGGAGATTCATCAAATAAAGGCTATTGTTCTAAGAACTCTTGAAATTCAGAAGACCCTGGTTCGGCATCAGTCTAGAAGGTTCGTTGGAATTGACTCCTTTCTTCATGAACCTTACATTCCAATGTTTGTTGACGATAAGGAGTTCGGGGACGATAAAGAATCTTTCAAGAATCTTGATGTCTAGGAAACTTCTTATGATAATTTATTCTTGTGTTTTAAGAAGGATAACTAGGGTTTGGAATAGAAAATATTGTGATTACACATAGCTATTGCCAACGATTTTCATCTTGCAATGTTTTAGATTTATTTATTTAAGTTCTAAGTTATTTGGAAGATGATTTTGCAGTATTAATCTTTATTGGTTTCATATATTGCAAATAATGTTATGGGATATGTGTGTTTATGTCCGTGAACTATGATTTTCCCAGATATGTCAAAAGTTAAGTCTATTATGTCATTATGCAAATATTGATAAAAGATAGAATGAACTTTTGAATATTCATTAATATTGATCTTTCCCTGATCCACTTCTATGTGAAGGTACTGTATGGCTCCGTATTTTTTTTATGTTGAGTATTTCCGATTAAATTAATCATTAAGGTTCCTTTGTGGTTAATTTACTTGAGTTTTCTGGATACAAATTCATGTTTCATGTGATTTATTAATGTCCAAAGAAATCCTTATTTTCTTGTAAAAGTAAGGTCGCTCTTGTTGTTCTTTCGGGAATGACATTTTATGAGGGAGAGTTCTTATTTGAACTTGTGCTTAATTGCCAAATCTTTGTGGGGAATGCGGCTGTGGAATATTGTAGGAGTTATCTTGTATCTTTATAAACTCTTAGATGAATACACTAAGTTTCGACTATGTGAAATCATCGAAACAAAGTTGATATGTTCTCTTTTAGTCATGAATAATATTTTTGAGAATTTCATTATGATCCCGCTAGTTTTCGTACCTTTGCCAATTTATATTGACAAAAAGGGGGAGAATTATTTTGTAGTTCACACTACATACATATGGTTTACGGATCATTATGTAAGGGGGGAGTCATTTTCATTGTGAGATGAAGTATTGACTAAGGGGGAGTGATACATATCACCATAGTATTATTGTCAAAGTTGTGATACAATTGAACTTTGATGTTGTGTAATAATACTATGACATTGTATAACAATAATTGAGAACAACTGTTTTCTTATTGTTATGGCTACGGATCTTCAACAACTATGATGCTGAGTTCAACACGTTCAGAATCACCGGAGTACTTGGAGCGATGAAGAATTCAAGGAATGTTAAAGAACCAAGGAAATCAAAAGTTTATTTATTTTGTAATCCATATGTATTGATAGTTTTGTCACTAAAATTGACAAAGAGGGAGATTGTTAGAGCACTGCTCGGTCGAACTCGCAAACGTTGCTATCTCAAGCTTGTTTGTCAAGTTTAGTTGTCAAAACTATAAGTCTTAATTTCTAGTCTACTTATAGCTATGCCACGGATTAGGATAAAATGTGTAGTTGAGCTTTAGACTTTGCGTTCATCAATTGAAGATGAATATCTACTGAGGGGAGCTTGGAGGAACTTCATCAACAAAAGGTATGTGGAGACTTGAACTCATCTATCACTCAGAAGTCTATTCCATTCTATCTCCTATTGAGACTAAGTCGTATAGCTATATAAACTTTACATTATACACATTTGATATTTCGAGCTGAGTTTAACTCGCTTATATCTTTCTCGAAATATGTGTTGGAAAGATTTTTGCTTTAACTACGTTCATCATTATTCTTGACGAAAGTCAAAAGATGATCATGTGAAAATCGCCTTGTAACATCTTACATGATTTGTGTGAGACAGTCATTTGATATAGACTCGGAATGTTTCGTATTGATCATTCGATCACTTGAAAATTGCTTATAAGCTAATAGTTTGTGTGAGACATCTATTGTCGTCTTCTAAGAATGTTTCAATGATTGAAATGGGAGTTTAGAACAATTAAACATTGTAAATATATAGCACAGTATGCGTACCAGTATGCAAACTGTTGTAAGAATAATTCAGGTCCGGGAACCAAGTATGCATACCCGTATGCGAACGAATTTGACTGTTAAAGTTCGGGAACTAAGTTTGCGTACCCATTTGCAAACTGTTTCACCTGATCAGTTCGGTCCGGAACGACAATATACGTACACGTTTGCGAACTGTCGGAAATGATCAAAGTCCGGAACTTAAGTTTGCGTACCCGTTTGCAAACTTATGTGGTTAAGTTCTAAAATCGGTTAAGTATGATTTCATACTCATGAACAAATACATTTATATATTAAGGAATGCAATCTTTGAAAATCGTGGCTAAAGCGTTTATGAACTGATTCTTTTGAATCAATCCGATTTTGCTTCAATTGTGTCTTGTATACTTCTATGAGAATATAAACAATTGAACAACTCTATGAGTAACACAATTAGATTCATTTGATTATTATTTGATCTAGAAGTGTTAAGATGAATGTGGTTAACACAAAAGAGTTCATATGGCTAACTTCGGTTAATTGTTATTGAGCCAACTCAATATACACGTTTAGGTACGGTTACCCATATATATATGAAGGTATATTTCATTTGTGTGTAACAAACTAAGACCATCTAACGGTGGAGAGATATTTCTTTGGTTTTAAGCAATCTTAACTTAAATCTTAAATCAGGTTTTCATCCAACGGTGAATATTAACTGCCTTGTCTTAGAGTTATCAAACCCTGATTTGAAGACTATATAAGGGAGAACTCTAGCAACTGGTAAACCTAATCCCCACACCTCCTGTGTGATACTAGTTGTGACTAGAGTCAATTCTCCTTTAACCTAGGTTTTTCCTAAAACCATTATAGGTTACCGACTTAAAGACTTCATTGGGATTCTGAAGCCAGACCCAACTATTTTCTCTGTAGTTGCGTGTTATGATCTTACTTGTTCTATCGTATTGAGTACTATCTTCTCTAAGATTTGCTCGAGATTTATCTCCGATAAGTAAGATATAAAAAGTAATCACAAAGCTCTTGGTCTCATTCTTTGGGATTCCACAATAACTTGTTATACTACCATATAGTTAAGTTATTGTGAGGTGATTGATATTTATAGGATGTTCTTCAGGAATATAAGACCGGATTATCAATTGGTTCATGTTCACCTTGATTTATCAAAATACGGAACAAAAACTTCATAGGTATTTATGTGGGAGACAGATTTATCTATCAGAATAGACTTTTCTGTGGAGACAAATTTGTTTATCAAGTCTTCGACTTTGGGTCGTAGCAACTCTTAGTTGTGGGTGAGATAAGCTAAGGGAATCAAGTGCGTAGAGTCCTGCTGGGATTTAAAGATGTAAGGAACGCGACTGTACCTTGATCAATGTGAGATTGTTTAGGGCTCAACTACATTCTAGTCCGAAGTTAATTTTTAGCAGGCTAGAGTCTGTAGCGGCTTAATACAGTGTGGTGTTCAAATCTGGACTAGGTCCCGGGGTTTTTCTGCATTTGCGGTTTCCTCGTTGAAAAAACTTATGGTGTCTGTGTTATTTCTTTTCCGCATTATATTTGTTTATATAATTGAAATATCATAAGTTGTGTGTAGTTCAATCAATTGGTAAATCCAATCTTTGGTTGTTGATTGAAATTGATTGACAGTTGAACATTGGTATTTGGTACCGTTCAAGTTGTTTCTCATAATAATAATCAGGCTCGCAGATTTCCATCTGTTTGATTTGCTAATTACATTGAGAAACAGAGATATAACTCTTGGATATATTTTCCTTGATTGAGTCTGACTGTCTAGTTGATTCTTTTGGAATTATATTGGAGTTAGTCCATACAGATTGCCTAACAAAATATTGGGTGTGGTTGTTGTACCCCGCTTTTTCACTTTAAAATATCTCCATCTTCAAATTCAAAACCTACATATATAGGATATTGCCTATGGGATGGGAAATAAACCAATTTAATTATCAAATTTGGGTTTTAAAATTTCAACAATATCTCAACTTTTAAGATCATCCAAGGTGTATCTTTTTCCCGAATTTATTTTTCTGGATGATAACATTGTGTTGTATCCCTCTAGATTCTTGTAAGTTCAAATCTATGTGTATCTTATGGTGACCCTGGGTTGAACAATGATCCCTTTAAACTTATCTAATCATCAACTCTTGAAGTTGTTGTTGTTTGTTATCTATTTATAATCTCTCATATCTTAGATACTTAGAACATTATTATGACGATATATCATGCACCACACTCGATGCCTTTTCCGGATCTTATAAATGCAAATTTTAATGGATTCTATGAACTTACTCTGTAAATGCAAATTAAAATTATCTCTCTTATTTGTTTATTGTTTTTATACTCTTCAATGCAATGATTGGTGTTTATATTGTGCACCCCTACATAAGATAACAAAACCCTGAAAAATTTGAATGGTGAGTATGCTTGCCTATCGAATATAAAGACAATCATAAGTACATTTACCGCGGATTCACTATATTTTTAGTTATATATAAAATTGATATGTTTATGACGAAGTGAACGCTAAAAATGAGTTGTGAACATGATAATTTAAAATAAATCTCTTTCGTTCTTTGTGAGGTTTACCCTTTCTTAAGCAACGCTCTTAGCGATGGGCTCACAAAAATATATAGTTTATGAAGGCCAGTTTGATTTACTGCAATATGTATAAAAACTCTATTGTATCCATAGATTGACTTACTCCGTTAGTAGGGAGTACTTAATATCACAATAAGCACTTCAGTCAAGCGGATCTAAATTTTCCAAAATAATCTTATTAAAATCACTCTAATTGGATACTAAATTGATTCACATTTCCATCTTTCCATTAACCTGTCATCGTGGAACTTAGAATCCGATAACATGAAGAGATATGCTCGACTTTAGTTATCATTTTTGCTACATCTTGCATTGACTGATCTATTTCAATAAGCGTTAGTGTATACAGAATTTTTTATACAGATATTCAGTTGCGCAAACTAATTCTATCTTTGTCGGTGTCACTGTAGTACAATGGTAAAGTCAATGGGTGATGATATCAGTGACCTGAGTTCGAAACTCGCCAGCACCAAATTCTTTACCGATCAAAAAAACAAACAAACTAATTATATATTTCCATTGTGAAAATGTGTCGTATCAACATGAAAGACTAATCGAAATGTTGGTAAACCGAATGAAATAACTTTCGGTGAAAAGCCTAAAGGATTGATAGTAAACAATTGTACTTTGCATATTATTTTTTTAAGTAACAACCTAAAAAAGTCGAGTCTTCCTCAACAGTTGACAGAAGCCAAATAAGACGTCAAGACCAGAACATGGAAGTACATTTATCCTTGTCCCAGGCAGCCAAGGAATGGGTAACATTGTTACAATCCCTAGGTTGAAAAGAAAAAACTACAAGCTATAAGACTAGAACTGAAATGAGATACGTCTTTAAACAAAGCATCCGTCCGTTGATTTCCCTTAAAATTTCCCGTTGAAAATTGGTCAATCAATTCCTTGGCATCACTTTCCACAATGATGATCAGCGTTTTCCACTGCCTTCTTCTGAAAAAGCCACATGGCCCTGGTTTCTGCTTCTTCTAGAGAATGAACTTTAATAGTGATTGTAACACAAAAGGAAGGTTTGCTTGTGGAGTCACGCATTATGTAGTCTGCACCATTAGCCAAGGAAATACAATCAAAGGCACCATTAGTATTACACTTAATCCAACCAGGAGGGGGAGGCATCCAAGTTACGACACCAATGACATAAATAACTGGTAAAGGAGAGATAAAAGGGCATCTAAACACAATCATATCTCTGGCTCTAGCAATCACATCATCAGGGTTTTCCTTTTTCTTACTAAAAGTAAGGTTGTTTTTACCACTCCAGATAGACTATATTAAAGAAGAAAAAAGATTTTAGGACTCTTCAGACAAAGAATGACGATATTAACAAGCGAATGAAATACTTAATCACGCAGAGAGGAACTAACAAAGTTATTAAAAGACAAACGCAGAGGAGATGAAGATCGAACAGAGGAAACGAACGGACAGAACACCAAGGCATGCATATAAGTTTCATTAGAAGATAAACATCTAGGGCAGATAACAGAATCAATAAGCATTCTGGACTGCGAAACAGTTCTAGTATGTAAGGCGTTTCTAACAGCTTTACTATAAAAATCTGAATACGATGAAGGACTTTAATTTTCAAAATGCATTTCCAAAGAGTGTTGCTTCGGGGAAGGTCTAAGATCACTGAGATCCAAGTAGGCAAATTTAGAACTAAATCTACCATTCTTTGAAAGCTCTCAAGAGCAGTGCAAAGCTAACTTAAGGGAATTGTGAAATTTTTCTCAACAAAATATTAATGGGTATTTGATCTAGATAAATTCCAGGATCTAGTGTCAGAATCAATAAAATAAGAGACTTTCAGACTAGGGTTTAAGGGAACAAAAGGGTTTGGCTTAGCAGATCCCATAGTAGGAATATCACACCAGGGATCAATGAACTGTCATTTCCCTCAATCCAAGATATAAAGGGTTTAATGAGCTCCTTGATGGTGTGAAGACATTTCCAAGTCCAGGAACAAGCAGAGAGGAATTTAACATTTTAAGAAATCAGTATTGGGGAAGTACCTAACCTTGAGGACAACACCTAATAAAGAACCAAGAATTTCCATTAGTTTACAGGCGTTTCTAACTAGCATGACAAGATTTTTTAATACGGGCATTCGGAAACCCAAACCACCTTCTTTTTTAGAGGAGCAAAGAGTATCCCAACCAAACAAATGCAATTTCTATATTGTTATATTGTTAACTATAGATGAATAATTTGTTATATGCAACTCCTTGATCCGAATCTACAACATTGCTAATTGGAGGTACCAATTTGCTGGGATGTATCTAAATCAATACAATACGAACTATCCTTCTCCATAATATTTGTACACCCCCGAGCAAATTGATACCCCTCCTAGCAATGTTGCAAATCCAGAACGGAGTATTGGTCTGTTAGCAATGTTGCAGCATTCTCCTCCTTTAAAATCCATATATATAGCGTCCTCTTTATCCAAAAGCAGACAAAACCAAGTTTGCATCCCCTTGACGGAAATTCAGACAGCAGCACCCAAGACGGATTATATTACCAGACCCATCCTGATTAATAAATTATGATTCATTTCCCCCTCTCAGGAGTTTCTAGGTTTCATTTTGAATCAAAATAGGGGGTTTAGTAGTGAATGGTTTACGATTCATTTCATTTTGAATCAAAATTAGGGGGTTTAGTAGTGAATGGTTTATGATTCATTTATGCTGTTTCTCATGGCATTGGGAAAGTCCCAGTCAATTTATTCATGGTGGGGAAGAAGGACCACTCTTCTTTCTTTAGGTTACTAATCAAAATGGAAGTCTGAGCTTCAGTTTTCTAAGGTATGGTTCTATCATAGAGATTTTTCTTTTCATTTTTCTGACTTCACTGACTGTCTAATGTGTAGTTAGATGAATGTTTAAGTTAATTGCCATTTAGGGTTTTGGGTTTGGATTATGAGTGTACTGAACTAGTCAAGACGAATAGGAAAGTTTTCCATTCAAGTAGGAACACATGGCCATTGCGGTATTTTCCAAGTGCCCAACCTAGTGAATATGTAATGCCTAATGACTGAAATCCTTCAACTTTTGCTGTTGTGGTTTGCTTAAAACGTTGAATAGAATCCTTCACATGAACATCTTGGAGAAGAAACTATTGTATAACAACTCTGGTTTAATTCATCTGCAATAGCTGACCATTTACTTGTTTATTTGAAGGATTGTTTAACAGAAATGATGGGCACGCCATGGTTTGAAGCTTGTGTATCTGGGATTCAGTCACTAAAGCAGAAGGGTCTTTATAGAGATTCTCAGAATATCGAGGTGCATCTTGGTGCTTGTTCAAGGCCAAATAATGTTGGGGTATCATGGTGGAACCACAATGGTTTTGACTTCGGATGATTGTGATAGTACTGCAAAGTAAGCTCTTGCTGCTGTTGTGATTGAAAACTGTAGAAAGTTTGAGATCATTCTTAAGCAGAATACTACTGAGTGGAAAAGATGGTTGGAGAAAGTTGTGAGAGTGGTGAATTTTCAAGGAAGGTATGGCGGGGCTACGGCTTTTCAGCATGGTATGTTATGTTAGAGGATTCCAATTGAAATGAATACACTGATCAGTAGGTGATGGGGAGAAACAAGGAGGAAGCTCTATCTTCTGAGGCTAACAGAATCTTTGGCAGGAAGAAATTTCAGATGACTCAGGATCCTGACTGATGTATTGGACACATGGTTTTCTTCTGGACTATTTCTGTTATCTGTGTTGGGTTTGACAGATGATAAAGCTAATTTGTAGAGCATTTCGTTCTACATCATTTCTTGAACCTAGACATCACATTCATTTCTTTTGGGTGGCACACACGGTTATGCTGGCAATGGAATTTGACGGTGGCTTTCAGAAGGACTTACATCCAATAATTCGTGACGCACAGCTGCAAAGTGTTCAAATCTTTGGGATATGTGATGATCCGCATGAAGTAATGCTATCCTTCGAAAATTTTCACGAAAAACTGGAAGCGGTAACCTGGATACGAAGAGAAGGGAGTGCGAAGGACTTTTCAAATGATGCCGCTGAATGCGTAGCAGATGCTCTGCGGTTTGCCATTGTTGCATATACAGCTCAATCTGATAAGATAAATCCAAAGAGTTGTTGGTTACCGACAACCGTGCAACAAACTATGAGACTCCATTCTTTTTGGGATGACCCAAGTTTGGTGGCAGCTATGTGCCTCCATGGAGTCCAAAGCTGAATTTTCTGCATTTCAGCTGCAAGTGGATATATTTTGTCTCGAAGAAAGCCATACCAAAGACTGTCAGATCACTTCAATGAGTTTTCTGGTGCATGTACTGTAGTATAATCACGATGGCAATTCCAACTATGTGACATATTCATGGAAGCAATTAAACCTTACTTTTGTGGGGGGTGTTTCAGAATTCGGTCAATAAAAGGAGTGTTGCACGTGATTCTCTGTGGATTTGTTCTACAGCTATTTACAGTAGCTCCATCCATATATGCCGTAGTTTCATAAAGAACTGTGGTAACATCTTCTTCTAGCAACTGGGAACTGCACCAAGATGGGTAAATGATCTCTGAGTACCCAACACTTTTAAGGGGGTGGATAGTAATGAAGTGACTGTAAATGAGATGGATCTGGTTGAAAAACATGTGAAGTCATTTATCCATGTAAAGTTACCTCCTAATGAAAGGCTTGGAAGAAACCAGCTTTTGCGGTTTGTCGGAATGATGCTAGAAGGAATACATTTAAAAATTGGAGGTATAAACTCGTGATTCTTTATCATCTTTTGAGCTAATGTGAGAATTATGCTAAGCTTGTCATGTGCTATTAATGTTCCGAACAAGGACAAGCACTTCTTAGCATGCATGTTATCTTCAGTTCTTCTTGACAAGTGATCCAAATGACGATAAGCAGTCAGCTGTTGCATATGACAATAAAGAGTCAGCCGTTGCCCTGTTTCATATTACCATATTTTTGGATGGTTGCTTTTCTTGGCACTTCGAGCCCACACGTTTAGCCGCTTCAAGGATCTCACTACTTGTACTAATGACTTGGTACCAATATTGGTGAGTTCTCTACTCATACTACCCGATATTTGATAAATGTTTACATCTTAGTGTTGATCAACATTTTTAATTGTTACAGAATGAGGTTTCACCATGCGCTGAGGTTTTCATCTAACTGATCATTTATTATCATTATCATGTGTGTGTATTTTTTATCTTAATCTCCTTGGATGAAGTCTTCAAAAAGTATGAAAAACATGTCCATGCGCGTAATAGGAATTAAATTAATGACAGGCTATCCTGATTCTTCATGTTCCTGTGCGCTTCAGGAAGTTCTCTTTTGATTCCGAGATGTTTGGTAGGAGTCATTTAACTTCTTTGGCCTGCTTCGTAGTTTTGTTTTTCTCTTCTTACAACTGTTATTTAAATCTAACTGATAGGTCTACTTTTTTTCATTTGTTCCAGTTAGAAAAGGCAATAAAGGCGTGGACCTTCTTGCATCTCTTTGTAAAACGTATGATACATCGGAAGTTGCGCGGCGGAAAACAATGGAGAGAGCTAATGGTTTAATAGTGGATGTTTTGAAGAAAAATCCCCTGTTCAGCATTACAATGTAAAGCTGAAAATTTAGAAAATGTTGACACGGGTTAGTTGGAGTTGGTCATTTCCATTTGCGTTGGTAACTATCTGTCTGCTTTACAAATAGATTTTTTTCATCTGAAATATCTTTTTATTCCTAATGCAGAAGGTTTGACCTTTTTTGAGGATCTAGTGAAAGAATCATCTTTCTCATCTAGTTTGATAGTTCTGGAAAGGGACTATGATGTTGCAATGAATAACAAGAATGATCTGGATGAATGGGTATTTGTGAATGTTGAGGATAGCCTACATGGTACAGGAAGCTTGTCTGGAGGCGCCATGAATATCACTGGTTTCTAGGTATGTTCTAATGTGAAGGTGTTGCAGCCAAATTTCTTGTTAATTTTGCCTCTTAGAGAAGATAGCTTTTAATCAGTGGACTGCTTTTCTTCTTTGTAGTGGAAGTTTGATTCAATGGCCTCTCCAACGAAGACAGTCACAAATCCGCTCATACTCCCATGTTGTCCTGCTCCATCTTATGTAAATGGTCATCCTGGTGGTGCTAATACAAAGATGGCACCTACGTCAGTAAGTACTGCTATGATTACTGCGAAGTGGGTCCGTACAGTCATTCCCCCACTATGCTAAGATGGAGCATTTTTCTTTCATCTTTTGACAACAATGTAATTGATGATGCGATACATCAAGCACACATAATATTGGAGGCGATCTTTCCTAGAAGTGCCCTAGGAGAGTGATGTACCACGGGGAGCCCGCATGGTGCAATACTGATGGACAGCATATCGGCCGAACAGCGACAATTGAAGGCCTGAAATTGTACTATAGGGTTCTGGAAACAATTTGCAGAGCAGAATCTCAAAGACTGCATGGTAGTAACTTGACCTCTTTATTAACCAATTAGAGGTTTCACCGATGCATTCTTGCTTGTTCTGCTGAGTTCGTTTCGGCCACCCATTTAACAGTTGCAATGTTGTTCCCTGCGGTATTGGAGCGAACTGGTATCACAGCTTTTTATCTGAGCAAAGTGATAGAAAGCTTCATTAGGCATGAAGAATCTCTTCCGAGAGAGTTGAGGCGCCATCAAAATTCTCTGGAGGAGCCGTTGGAGGAGAGCTGGTATGGGAAAAAGGCTCCTCATTGTACAACTCTTTGATTGTTGCAAGGCCTGCCTTTCTGCATAATTTTATGGCCTAGGATTATTAGTGGAACGCATGCCATCCCTGAACGCAATTGCCATGCATAATACCATTTCCTATGGAGGCTTTCCACCACTACCCTTTCATAAACAAGCATAAAACTGCAAAAGGTAATTGCTAACTTATTTTGTTGGAGGTTCTTTAATTCAAGATTATATACATGACAATGAGTATTATATTTGTCCCCCCTCTACTTCGTGCTTCGTAGATGTTTGACCTTGCCTAAGATTTATCTGTAGTTTGAGGGTGGTGCCAGGTCATCTTGGATATTGTCTTCTCCATCCAAATATGTAAGATTCTGTTTGCAATCATCTTGCAGGTCAGAACGGAGAGATGATGTCCCCAAAAAGAGTGTGCGGTGAGTATCGAAATGTACCAGTTGAGCGTAACCCCTTTACATCGCCAGTGAATGATCGTTTACTGGTTAATAGTCCTAAACCGAAGTTGCCACCATATCTGTTTTGCAGTCTGCTTTTGCTCGGTAAAAATTCTTTGACATGATTCTATTGATGTATTAAGTTTATGTGCAGTCTTACTGCCTTCTTAGTCCTCTTCTGATACCTTTTGCATATGGGTGCTCAATTGCAGCCCAAACAGACCGAACTCAGGAGGTTGGGGCGAAACATGTGCAGAGACAGGGATCAAAGTTATCTTTAGGACGGTACGACAACGTGTAAAGATATGTGGAGGTCGGTTGCTGTTTTGATTAATTAGACTTTAGACACCTGGGGGCTCTTGTTCCCAATGTCTCCATTAATCTGCTTTTTGTTGGTTTTGCATTTGCTTTATGGTACTTTAGAAATTTCTATCCACTGATTAGGTCATTTGCTGTGCTAGTTTGTCTAGCTGGCCCGCAACTAAGTCAATACTGCAGCAGAACTGTCTGCTATTACATTTCCTTGCTACACTTTACGACATTTTATATGGACTCAGATGCTTAAAAGTGTATGTGTCTTGTTATGTTCAATTCCATCCTAACAGTTTGGTCTTGTTTTATTATGTTAGATTCTAAAGTTGGCAGCTGTCAGAATCAACGGCTTGGTGGAAACGCTACGAGTTTCTCCACAAGTTCGGGAAACTGTTTACTGTTTAGTTCAACAAACCCTTTGTGAACGGATGTCAACTCCTTAGGTTCGAGTCTTAAATTATTTACTGGTCCTAAATGCTAAATATAATCGCTTACACAAGCCTTCCCAACGTGATAACACTCAAACCCAAGATGATTTGAATTATGCTAAATGATGTTTAAGTTATCACGTTGGGAAGGCTTGTGTAAACAGAATATTTAATTTCAAAAATTTCCAGCTCGTATTGTTTACTCAAGGTCAACCATTTATATCTGCAGATGGATGCTTTGGTAACACACAGCTCTAGAAGCTATTATGCTTGTGTTGTGAGAGAGTACTCATGCTTATCTAAGTCCTTCCAAAGATATAACTGCCATTAATAATCGTGTGAATGGGTAAGTCTTGATTTTCGGCTGAAAAAAGTGCTCTTAATGATATTAGCGTTTTCTTTGTCATGTCATTTTTCTCATCTTTTTTGTTTCTGTTCAGCAAGATAGCGAATGGAAGGCTCAATTTCGATAATGGTGGTGTCCCGGTGAGTGATTCTTTTGTTGTAATGTGGGGAGTGTCTACCTTCAAAACGGCAATTGCGCATCCCCTCCTGCTGTTGTTCTGATTTGCTGTCTACAATCATGAAGACTGAGCAGCCAGATAACTATTTCTGACACGTTTGACCCGTCCCTCTGTATGTAAATTCTGCTATTTCTGCTAGCAGCCTTTTTAATTTATACCTTATACCTGAGTACAGGGTAATGTGTGAGCAGCTAGGGGCAGTAAGAAAGGTCGCCACCAACTGCCCCAAGTCTATGTATCTAAGTTTTCTTAATAAAGTGTATCAGAGATTCTAGTGCTCAGTTTTAATGAATTGTAGTGCTCAGTTTTATAAGCAAAGAGCAACAGATGGGTGTAATAAATGCAGACTCTGTACATCTCTGGAAATCATAGAATCAACTTTTATCAAACAGAATTGTAGGGCAAATTTCTTTTCCAACATATGTTGTGCGAATGATTCAGTGAATATTCATAATGCTCTGGAGAGAAAAATGTAATACATTTGGGTATATAGATGTACTGAATTGTTGTGCTCGAAACCGTGCTCTGGAGAGAAAAATGTAATACAATTGGGTATATATATGTACTGAATTGTTGTGCTCGAAACCGTTATACCTGGTTGATCAAGCCACATGGCCCAAGGGCCAGTCTATTTCTCCTCTCTTCATCAATCTTATTTTATTTTTGTTGTAAAAGCAGTACTGTCAAGTCGACCATTTTTTTTTGTTCTTCAGCTAACTAAATGTTGGGATGTCAAGTAGGAGTGATGCAGATGTCATGTGAGTTTTCTGGTCATGCATATATTTGTATTTGAGGTAAGATTAGGATGACCAGATATCAAACCGTTGGGGTTTAAAGTTAGTTCAGAGAAGCTTACCAGGATTAAACCCAACTTGTAAAACCTGTGAAATCACAGAATTGCAGTATATTTCGTTCAGATTTGCCAAGTTCAAGAGATTAATTACAAGTGGCAATAACCAAATACTTGAAAGAAAGAAACATATTAATCTATACAAATTGGACCTTGTTAAATTCTTTATAATGATTCTTATGTTACAGTGATACCGAATCAGAAATGCATAACTAAGTCACAAACCAAAACTTCATCCATATGATATGCTTTTCTTGTTGTCTGGAAAACATAAAATTTATATCAAGAGGTGCTGAGATAGCACCTGAAAAGATTATATGATCTGTACATTGACTGCCTACTTTTTATTTTGCGATGAATAAAGCCTTTGCAGATATATGTTGCAATAAAAACTCATCTTCTTCAAAATGTAGACCAACAAACTATATAACTAGAGAAATCCCCATATATGTATTCTTTCTTGAAAATGCAGACGAGATCGAAGGTTTCGCCTTGCTGCCCTGCACCCATCATAATTTTCAAGAAAAGGGTTCAAAAATTACTTCAATGTCAATAAAATTCTCAACATAAAAAAAAAACAAACAAACTAAATAAAGATAAATTCGAACCTGCTCAATCTCTTTAGGCGAATCCATTATTGTCAAGAGACCATTAGTGGTGGAGTTGAGAGTGAACTTGCGCTGTGGTTTGTATTCAATAGCCTGTAAGAATATGTAACTCCACAAATAAATATCAATTTCATATAACTTGTATAGTAACATATCAGCAGACGTCAAAGATCAAATCAACCACTGAAATGGTGATTATAAACTATATTCACAAACAAACCTGTAGCGGCTTAGCCGTCTCTAATTGTTGCACAGTATTGCAAAGGAACACGATATTAGCAGATTGGTTATCCTGTTAACACAACTTCTTTTATTGGACTGGAAGTATTAAAAAAAAGAACAGAAAAACACATTGTAGAAAATACAAGCACAGTGGACGGAAGTTGAATCACTAACCATCTTGCTATCCATGACAGCAAGTCTGTTGCCCTGAAAAAAGAAATTACCACAAGTTATATATCAAAATAAAACAGCTAATACCCGTTATATTGAACTAAAGAGGATATACTTCGAAATAAAGTCGATGAATATCATTAAGACTCACCATGTTACAAACAACTGCTTCTATATGATTCAATTTGTCACCCATCGGAATGAAATCCTCACGCATTTCAATAATCTAAATAACAAGGTTCAAATTTTGAAAGAAAAGTTATTAGTTGGATGTGTTTAAGCTGTTAAATATTTAGGTAACAACTCTAGTCCATGGACAATCATAATAGAAACAATCAATGGACTAATGAAATCTCAATTATTTGGACTTACTTCTTTTTTAAGATATTGCGTCTCATTGTTCTGGTCATCCATTTTCGCTTCCATACCTGTTAATTGGTTCATAAGTTTTTTCTTTGTCGCCTGACAAAAACAAAAGAAATTGAGAGTATACATTGAGAAAAAAATTCAACAGTGTAGGAAAATAATATCAACATTTTTGTCAATTATGTACAGTTCAAATACTTTTGTAAACAGAAAGAAATTCAGAACTGAAAAAATCTTTCTGTGAAGCTCTACGCCTATCTGAACCTGAATGTGGTAACTAAAATACAAAGCTAGGTATCAAAATTCTTGCATGAAGTACGTGGAACAAAAAATGTAGAACACAAGTCAGATTAGACTCACATTTAGACCAGATGTTAGTTGATCCAGTCTCTCTTGTAAATTTGAAACAGCAGCTGCCATGTTTTCCTTGGTAACATATGAGAGATCTGAAAATGAAATACCCTAACAAATTTAACAGGAAACAAACGCATTAGACCCTTGATTGTACAAACTAACAACATCGTTCCAACGCTCTAGACCTATAACTTGTTTGCATAAACACAAAGAGAACAGACCAAGAGTTAGGGAAGTAGAAGAAAAGGAAATGAATGTGCAGCCATCAAGAGTGCAAAACATGAGTCTTAATTATATATACAAGTCATGGAAATAAAGCTACTATATGAAAATCTATACCTTCCACCACATATATCCATAGATCAATGCTCCCGCAGATGCAATTGGCAGTGCTAGTGTAGTTGAATTTCCTAGAAAAGCATATCAGAACAGCCGAAGGTAAGCAAGTCATTAATGGATCAATGAGCATATCTTTATATGTCGATAAAATAAAGAAATATAAGACTTGTTTTACTAATAACAACTTCTTCAAGCAATTTATAAGTTTGGCAAGCAAAAGAAATACCATTAGAACCAGTTATCATAGTTACTCCTGGTCGTTGCAATTGTATTTGTCGCACCGCAGCTGTTATTTGACTCAGCTACACAAAATCATGGCAAACAACAACAGGTCGTAAGGTTTCCTTGGTGCAGTGTCATAACGTCATAACATACTAATCTAAGTTAATAACACAGAGAGAATCCAACAAAAATAATAATATCGAAACAACTCTAACCTGTGATACAAGATCCGTATCATCTGAACCCCCCTCCAGTCTCTTCACGTATGACTGTATAAACAAGCTAGTTAACCTAAGAAAATTTGATATAAGCAAACACAATAGATGATGAATCTTGAATATTTAGAATCATATGAGACCTGAAGTGATCCCAGTATTTGAGATAATTGTCCTTTCTGCACCAAGATTGTACCAGTACACCCTGAATTGAAACAATAAAAAGTTACTCGAAAATCACGACAACTGCAACAACAGAACAACGGGAAAAAAAAGAAAAAGCAAAGAGAGAATATATCAAAGAATTCACCTGTTCCAAGCATAAACAAAATCCTACTGATCCCCATACTAGCTTGCACTGCCATTATAGCTGCCACGTTATTGAGCTAGCAACAACACCAATGGTGAAGTTTTTTCTTCCAAGTGTTTGTAGAAAAACTAACCAGAACCCTAACAAACACTTATTGCTTAAGGTACGTAGGAAGGTTAGATACTAGAGAACTTAATGTACCAGAATTGTGTAGTATTAACGCGCCGGGAACCTAAACTTAATAAGAATCTGACTCGGGTGTTTATTTGGATCTGACTCATATTCTGACTCGAAATCTGACTCTAAATCTGACTTGGCCCGAGTCAGATCGTTTCTTTCTTTGATATATCTGACTTGGCTCATCCATCCGACTAGAAGTATTTCTTTCTTTGATATCTGACTTGGCTCATACATCTGACTAGAGGTATTTGAGTCAGCCTGTCAGGTAGTTGTGTTTTGCTCCAGAACTTTGATCTTTGGTCCAGAAGTTGAACCGGTTCTAAAATGGGAAAATAATCGTTTGGTCCTTTTTTAGGTGGTCCCATGTCAGTTTAGTCCTTTGGGAAAACGCCTTTACTGTTTAGTCCATAACTATTTAAAAATATTAAATGGACCAAAGTACCCTTCCGTGTTAATTTCTACTTATTTTTTGTAGCAGTTCATTCGTCAAAATGAACTCCTGTTAATTTCTACTTAATTTTTCAGAAATCACCTTTTAAACCAGAGTTCATTCCAGAAATGAACTCCTAATAAAAACCTATATAAACACAACAAAAAACTAAATCATCAAAAATCAGATCGAAGAACAAAAAAAAATGATGAAAACAAACATAGATCTACAAGAAATCATCATCGTATCGTCTTCATCTTCATTGTGTTCATCGTCTCCATTATCTTCATCTTCATCGTGTTCATCGTCTCCATCTTCATCGTTTTCATCATCTTCATCGTCTCAATCATCTTCAACAGCAGCAGAGAAGAAAAATACACAAATCTTCATCATTTTCATCATCTTTAAAAACAGCAAAATCGATCTCGTAATCGTCAAAATCAAGCTTTATAGATCTGTAAATCAATCTTCATCAACGTCTTCATCAGCGTCTTCATCATCATCATCATCGTCGTCGTTCTTCATCATAAAGATCTTCATCAAAACAAAAGAAGAAGAAAAACATAGAGAAAAAGTAGATCTAGAAACAAGAGAGAGAAAACAAAAAAGAAAATGATTCCCCATCTCTTATTAATTGAGTATATATGGTCCACCAAAAGGTTATTTCTGCCACTATAAAAAGAAAATTACATCATCCATGACGTCATCCCATGTGGATATTGTTCACCCTAGGACCAAATAATAATTTATAGGACCATATTATAATATATTTTTTAAAAAAGACTAAACAAAAGGTTGACTGAGTCAACTGGACTAGACTCTCTCTAATATATTATTTCTAGGAGTAATAGGTATTTCCTACTTCTAAAATATATGGTTCTGACCGAGGTTTATACAATGGTTTTTAAGGTTTCTGCCACTCTATTGAGTCTATTCGATTTTGATTTTCTTTCAGAAACAAATTGCAGAATCCAAAAAAAAAAAAAATGAAAAATGAAAATCAAGTGCATATCTCGCGCTGAAGAGGATTTTACTCGCGAACGGAGTCAAGATCTCCAGGTTCAATCCTACCCTAGAATCTTCATCTTCTGTGTAAGTTCCTTCTTTTGTTTTTTTTAACTAATAATTTGTTTCTTGTATTGAAATAGCGAGTTTTCCATAACTTCAGTCCGATTTTGCGACCGATGGAAAGAGCTGTTGAATATCAACGTGCTTTAAATGCTGTAAAATTGGACAAGGTAAACAATTAATCTATTTTGAGCTGAATAGATTGTTTTCTTACTGATTACATGTAAAATTACTTAATGTTGTTTGGCAATTAGATATTTGCTAGACCTTTCATTGGAGCTATGGATGGCCATATAGATGCTGTCTCATGTATGGCCAAGAATCCTAATCACCTGAAAGGAATTTTTCCGGGTTCCATGGATGGAAGTATTGAATGTTTTCCATAGTTTTTAACCCAATTTTTAGTGTAGTTTGATTTTTGCTTGTGGCTTTTGATCAAATACACACTTTAAAAGTTGTTATGTTTTTCCTTTATTGGACAGATATTTGCCTTTGGGATATTGCCTCCAGGTATGTTTTGATATTTTGATGGTTATCTTATTCTTTTATTTGGTAGTGCAAAATGTGAGCTTTGATCTGGGTCTATAGAAAGTAGAAACTTTGTGGTTATTAAGTGGATAAAATGCACCTAGTGTTTACTTGATATCTGATTTGTCTAAATATCTTGAATACAGGAAGACAGTTTGCCAGTTCCCTGGTCATCAGGGTGCTGTCCGGGGTTTGTCAGCTTCTACTGATGGACGTGTTCTTGTATCTTGTGGAACAGATTGCACGTAAGTTCTTACATCATTTTAGAATATTATCCGATTCTAATATTTTTTTTTTATGTTGTTGATGGAAATCTGATTCTAATTAGGAACACGTAAGTCGTAATAGTCCTTTCTAGTGTAACCTCTTTCTACCGTTTTTAGGGTGAGGCTCTGGAGTGTTCCAGACTCAAGTATTATGAGGATGGATGAATCATCTGATGGTTCTACTGAGGTAAGTTCTGCTGTAAACTTGCGATATTTGTGGAAATAGATGCGTGTTTTATTTTTCTGATGCAGATATATCGTTTCTTTTTCAGCCGCTGGCCGTTTATGTTTGGAAGAATGCTTTCTGGTATGAAATATCAAATTTCTTAGTTCACTTTCAGCATTTATCAAAGAGAAATTAAACGTTAGTACTATAATATTCTTAGATATAACTTACAAAAGATTCCGGACTTCATCTAATTGTGTATTACTTGGGTGTTTGTTTCAGGGCTGTTGATCACCGTGGGGTGGTGATCAATTTGCAACAGCTGGTGCTCAAGTTGATATATGGGATCACAATAGGTTTTCATTTATATGCTTTGCCCGTTTTCTGATACTAGTAATTAGTAATTACATATGCCAACCCACTTTGTATGACACGGTATATCTTGTGAAACAGGTCAGAGCCAATAAGGAGTTTCGAGTGGGGGAAGGATACTGTTATATCCCTTCGATTTAATCCTGGAGAACCAAATATATTAGCCACATCTGGCAGGTATGTAACAATGGCTGAGTTAACGCTATCTTTTTCATAATGGGAACTGAAACTGAGAATAGATTTAATAAATGTGTAATCTAATGGTGTCGCTGTATATCTCTATTTGCATCACAATAACTGGCATTGGGTAAATGCCATTTAGATTTAGGTACATGAATTAGATGTTACTGGGAAGAAATAGATTAGCGGCATATTATTATAATAAACTGTCAACATATCCACTGTTGTTTTAGCATTAGAAAAGGTATCCTTAAGCTTGCTCTACTGTAACATTAACTGACTTTTTTGCCTATTTGCAAGTTTTAATTTCATTTTGCGTCACATTGTGGATTAAAAAAGGAAGAGTTGTTCACTTTTGTTATTTTCAATTATTTTTGGGGTTTTCAGTGATCGCAGCATTACATTATACGACTTGCGGTTATCAACTCCAGTGAGGAAGCTGATCATGAAGGTATTTCTTGCTAAGTGTCATAGTAGAATTGATTTATATCATTCTCACATAGCTTTTGCATCTTGCTATGCCTTTTTATTACCCATGGGCTTATCTCAACTTACATTTCTTTGTGTTACTTTCTGATATTTATACTAAGAGACAGGCGTGGATTTACATTCTGACAGACAAAGACTAATGCTCTCTGCTGGAATCCAATGGAGCCGATGAACTTCACATCTGTAAGCACATGTTAGGCTTGTGCAAAAAAAAAAAAAAATCAAAACAAATTGTTCGTTTTTTGTTCTTTTAATTAAAAGTGTAGATGTATCTTTGCATTCTGCTTTGGTAGCATTTTGTGAACTCACTCAGTAAGTCAATATAAAGGCCTCTTAATGTCCAGAAGAAAAGTATAAGTACTATCTTTTGAGTTTTGAGGAAATCTCTTACTGGTGAACCCCATTGGTATAGCCTAGTAATCCCAGTCAGGTCCATCGGGCTATTTGACCAGTATTTATTTATTTAATTTAGTTATCTTAGATGGTCCATTTTTGTTCTGTTAAACTGTTTTTCAAAATGTGACCATTCTCACCGCTTTTTGCTGATTTGTATGGGCAAAGGCAAATGAGGATTGCAACTGCTACAGTTATGATGCTAGAAAACTGAAAGATTCCAAGAATGTGCACAAGGGTCATGTTTCTGCAGTGTAAGTTGTAGGCTCTTATATTTGTAACAAAACTTTAAGAATTTATCCCTAGCCATTTACTGAAGGATTTCTCACTTACGCCTGGTTAATTGCAGGATGGACATTGATTACTCACCTACTGGTCGGGAGTTTGTTACTGGCTCTTATGATAGAACTGTGAGTTTTTAACCGAAATCCATACTAATTTAACTGCGGTAAGGAGTTCTTATACTTCGATTTGATCTTTTACTGCAGATAAGAATCTTTCCATATAACGGCGGCCACAACCGGGAAATCTACCACACTAAGAGGATGCAAAGGTTTGTCTGCTTGGGAGCTTTTCTTCAGTCCTGTTTCTTGTACTCGATTCTAAATGTTGTGAACTCAATTCTATATGTTGAGTAAGCTTTGTTTCTCCAATATAGGGTATTTTGTGTGAAGTTCACCTGCGATGCCACTTATGTTGTTTCTGGGAGTGATGACACTAATCTGCGGTTATGGAAAGCCAATGCATCAGAACAATTGGGAGTGGTTAGGATCTCTTCCCCCCTGATTATTCGCGTTTAAAATTTAACACATGCCCCTAGTAATATACTCACAGAAATGTAATTTTCCTTAGTCTTTGTTTTCCAAATACAAATCTTAATATTTAAACAACAAAGAGTTAAATTGTTCAAAAAGACGATGATAGCCTCTGTATCTTGTGGATATTGAAAATGTTGCAACAGATAGGAACTTGGACTCTAGCTATACTTGGGAACTCTTGAATATTGTATCATATTTCCCTTAAACCCTAAATGGAACATCTACAAGAAAATATCATTGAAGCATTTTATGTTCTTGCGTTTTTTTAGATGCAATCTTGCTGCTCTAAGTTCCACTAGTTGACACTCATTTCACATGCCCATTCTTTTCAATGCAGATTGTTCAGAGGGAGCGCAAAAAGCACGAATATAATGAGGCTCTGAAGAAAAAACACCAGCACTTTCCTGAGATTAAGCGCATTCATAGGTATGACATCTGAGATTTTCCCATACTGCAGTAAAGGACGAGTTCTAATTCATATATTTTAAAGTCGAAACTAAACTCACTTGGCCTCTTTGAATAATTTTTTTTCTTTCTGTGTGTGTGTGTGTTTGCAGGCATAGACACTTGCCTAAAGCAATATTCAAAGAAGTCAAACTAAGGCACACAATAAGTAACACAGCTATGAAGAAAGAGAATAGGAGAAGGGCTCACAGTGCTCCAGGAAGCATGCCAAAACAGTCATTGCGCAGAAGTAGAATCATCAAACAAGTTGAGTAACCGCAAGCAAAAGAAGATTACAAGTGTTAATACTAACTCCCTTACACCAATTTTGGTAGAGTATACTAGTTTTTTGCTCGCAATCTCCTTTGTAATTATATAAACGACTGCAGCACTTATGCTGTTCTTTTTAACTTAAATTGTATAAGTAACTTTGGTACATGACTTCAAAGAGTTTATGTTCGGCAGAGAAAACTTGATGTACTGAGTATGGGCTACTGCAAAGTGATTGAAACCCATGGTCAACAATTGGGCTTGGAAACAATATGGAAAATCAGTGGCATTCTTTCAAGTCAGAATCAGATGACATTTCTGATGAATAAAAAACTGGATTCAAGCAGAACTAGAAAATCAGTGGCATTCTTTCAAGTTCACGTGACAAGTTGTAGAAGCAACACGTTCATCAACGTCAGACATGGGAGCAGCTGGGTAGGATCTCATGCAACATCACTCATAACATATAAGTGGGAGTAGTAATTGTTTTTGGTTTTATCAACAAAAGCAATTTCTTTCTCTCTTTTTCATTCTCATCATTTCCATTTTTCTCTAATATCGTTTTTGCTTTAAATCATTCCACCAATCTCCCCTGTAGACATCCCTATATATATTTAAAGTTCAAGTTAAGACATACTTTTCACAGATAACAAACTAAATCATTGTTCCCATTAACTTTCGTTCGTGTAATAATCACTCATATTCTTCTTCTAGACTTCTAATTAGTCACCATCTAATTGTATGAATTATCAAACCCTAATCCAAAATCCATTTTCATAATCGTTTTCTTTCTAGATATCTCCATTTCTTTTTCTTTAAATTATTGGTCCACACACTATAATTTACACTCAATTTTATTTTTTTTGATCGGTAATATACACTCAAATATTAATACAGTTAGCAATTGATATTGCTAATGTTTTTAGTTACATGTAGGGTTGGTAGTTAGTTTATTATTATTAAGAGTTTTTGGGTCCAAAAAGATTGCTAGTTAGCAATTTTTATTATCAAGGAAGTAATTTCCAACTAACAAGATTTGATTGGGTTAACACTTTTCTTATTTTTCTCCAACTTTTTTCTTTTTTGTCTCTGGAAACATCAATCATATGTTATTTTGAGTGAATACAGAAAAAAAAAATTTATATTAAATAAATCAAATAGTTTAGAGGTTATGAGAAAATCTAATCATTTTTCCACTGGGGATCATGTATATACACCATATTTTAGTGGTAGTAGCTTATAAGCTGGAATCCATGTAAAAATGCTATTGGTAATTTGGATTAAAAAAACGTTTTACTGATGGTGACACGTGAAAAACAGATAATACATCATGTATATTGAAACGGATGTTGAGTGAAATATAAGGTATTTAGTGCTAGTGGGAGTTGAGATTTTTTCACTAAGTCAAAATTGTCCACTAGTAATGAGAAGGGAATGTGTTAGTGGTTTTATACAGTGTATAATTATGAATTTATGATGATGATAATGTTAGGTAGTATTGCACCTAATCTGTGTATAGTGTATGGCTTAAAGGTACACAAAAAGGAAGTAGAATTCAAGTCAAATTTGAATTTGAAATACGAAATTATATCACGGGAAAGGTTTGAAATTTAGGTAAACAAAAAGAAACGATTTGATACAAGGATCTGAAGACTCTTTGTAGGAAAGCTATTATTGGGGCATCACATTCCAATAATTTAATTAACTAATAACTAAAACCCTATATTTTAAATCACCCAACCAATGTTATTTTTATTTCTCAAAATTGATGAAAGTAAGTAAATTTTTTTGAATTTTTTAACTTATCAGAGCGGTTTACGGTTGGGTTTTTCCTTCGTAGCCAACCGTAAGACAAATTTACGGTTAGGTGATGATGAACTCCTAACCGTAACTAGGTAAAATTGGGAAAACACAATTTTAAACCAGTTACGGCTGGGTTTTTTTTGGTCGAAACCCAACTGTAAATCAGTTATGGCTGGGTTTTTTTTTTGTCGAACCCAAATGTAAAACAGTTACGGCTGGGTTTTTTGTGATCGAACCTAACTGTAAATCAGTTACAGCTAGTTTTTTTTGGGTCGAACCCAACTGTAAAACAGTTACGGTAGTTTTTTTTTAAGGAAAATCCAACCGTAACTGGTTCTGAAACTTAATTTTTCTACTGTTTCAATCAATCTAACAATTTCAGATGCAATTGGTTTGTTGATTGCCATCACTTCTATCAATATGCTTCTTCCGCACCTTTAATAGAGAATTCAATCGACGATTATAAGTTTTTCAAACGGTCGATTGATCGAAGATGGTGAAATGATTTTGGTTGAAAAAAAAGAGAGGGAATGATTTATGGTTGATGAAGGAAAGGAAGTTAAGAAGAAGAAGAAGAAGAAGAAGAAGAAGAAGAGGAGCAGATCTTTGAATGAGATTTAGGTTTTGATTTTAGTTTTAGTTTTTAGGTTTTGATTTTAGTTGAAGGTTATTTTAGACATTTGGTATTGAATCAAGAATACCCCATAACCAATTTTTTGGTCACTAGAAATCCAAGTGAAGCCCCTCTATTGGAATGTGACGCCCCAATAATAGCTTTCCTTTATAGAGCGATAAAAATGTACTCCTCCAACACTAACACTAACAAATGTAGTGGGCTCGTGTTAGCTTCGAGGATGGGGCTGGGGATGGGCCCGCCAACCAAATCTGTGAAAGTTGGTTTTGTTTAAAGTCAAAAATTTTCGGCATGTTTTGAAGAGTTCTTTTAAGGATTTGGAATTTTTGTTTTGTTGAAGTGAAAACGTTGGTTGTTTGTAGTATGTTGCAATTGTGATACAGGTAAAACTCATCAACTGGAAACACAACACAACAACGGACTCTATGGTAAATACAGTACAGATTGAAACACTTGGTCTACTTTACTTCCGCATTGTTTAGCTTGGAATTTTTCAATATTTGTGGCTTCATCGTTAACAAAATCTTGTGTTGTGTTATTTACTTTACTTCCGTATTGTTTAGCATGTCTTTATAATTAAAGTACTTGTACTTTGATCAAACACTTAAGTTGATACCATAGTTGGCTTCGGTCCAAACTTATACTACATACCAATTGAACATCTTGTGGTTGCTATCTTATTGACGTGTCTATATTAGATCACAAAAGGTGTGTGTCATATAGGTTAATATCGAAAAGATTATGGTGTACTTGGTACCCTCGTCATTTTAGGGTGAATTTGATCTCAACTACATTCCAATTCGAAGTCTGATAGTAGGCTAGTGTCTATATCCACTTAATACAGTTTGGTGTTCAAATCTCAACGAGGTCCCAAGGTTTTTTGCAGTTGCAATTTTTCTCGTTAACAAAACTTCTGGTTCTTGTGTTTTTTCTATTCCGCATTATATTGTTTTATCATTATAATAGGAATAACACAAGTAGTACGTAATCAATCTTAGTAGATACTCCATCTTAATTGTGATCAATTACGAGACTCGTTCTTATAGAATTCGTATCTTGAAAGATA
The DNA here is from genome assembly GCA_023531105.1 of Papaver atlanticum. Classification (NCBI taxonomy): domain Eukaryota; kingdom Viridiplantae; phylum Streptophyta; class Magnoliopsida; order Ranunculales; family Papaveraceae; genus Papaver; species Papaver atlanticum. Next base: position 3,571,842 of record JAJJMB010005286.1, on the reverse strand, counting down.
GATAATAAGTTTCATACTTGACAGAATTCGGATTCGGTTACTTAGATATGACTAAATTAATCTTGGATATTGATTTTTGAGATCGTTCAAGTACTTTGTTGTCTTGAATTTCCGATTGTGAAGAGAAATAGATATAAACTCTATATACATATTGTTCAAAAATCATTAAGTTGGTCTACTAGGAATTGTATTAGGTTTTGTCCACAAGGTTGGTGAACGAAAAAAGTTGGTGGTATACTTGGTACCCTCTCCTTTTCATGAGCTATTTACCCCAACCAAAGAATATCCTAACTTCGTCGCTGATGTTGGTGGAAAGGTGTGATTTTCGATACGCTAATCGTGCGAGTGGATACAATACATGTTTATTAGAATAGAAGATACAATACATTCAGACAATACAAAAAGAAAAGAAAATACAGTACAAGAGTTGCACAAATGCTACAGAATGTTGAAACTAAATGGCAATTAAATTATTCAGCCCCAACTATTTAGCCTAACCTCATTTGGCTTTCGTCAATGCATAACGACCAAAGAAGCCCCAATGTTATTGAGTCAAATTCTCCCATCATAGCTATTCAATAAGGAAAAGAAAGTCAGACAAGCGTTGTAGTCTCTTTCTTTTCTATCTTCACTCTAAAAAATTCTGAATCCTTTTTCGTCCAGATTTAGGCGAGTCCCGACGAGCTCAGACAAACTGAACTTCACTTTTTACCGTCTTTCTAGATTTAACTTTATTTCTCTAGTTTGTCTTCTTTTCTTTTTTATTTCTAAAGTTCGAGTTTTTGCTTTTCAAGAGTTAGTTTTAATGGTTGTCTCGTCGTATTTCGGTTTTTCATGTTGTTTATCGGTCCCTCTTCATCTCTTTTCACCTTGATGGTGTTTGTTTGTAAGGTTTGGGCCGATTTTAGAAGTGATCAGTTTGTATAGATTGAAGGTTCTTTCCTCCGTACTCTTGAAGACAAAGAACAAGGGCAGGAAAATCGATATCAATCACAAAAGTTGGGCATATGTTTTTAAGAAAGAAATTTTACCTCTTAAGAAAGAAATTTTATCTAAATGGTTGGATAAAGGCGTGGCAGGCTGGCGTAAAAACTTTGCTAATCTTTTCGGAGATTCTTTCTCTAGCCTACCTGGTACTTGTTACTAGAAAAAGGCTTCGGTTCTCGGTTGGAGATTACTCTACACGGTTCATTCTCCGATTTATCGTTCTTCTTCGACGCAATTTAGGTACTTCAGCAATTCTCTGATCTTTTTCTTCCCAGTTTGTTTGTTTGACATCTATAATTGTGCCCCCTTGTAATCTTTTCTTACTTATGAAAGAATGAGATTTTAATATTTTCCAGGTAAAATAGTAAATAAATAAGAATATTTTTCAGCTGGGTAAACTGAAACTAGATTATTCATGCTTCTAATTAACTCTGACCCATTGTAAGGATGGATTATTCGTTCTTGAAAACATCACGATAAAATTTGAAATCTAATGAAATTTAGATTTATCAAGTTTTTGTTATTTTGGAGAATGATACATTCAACCAGATAATATTAATGATGGTTTAGATAATCTTTGACATCCAATAAATCAACTTTGGATTGATTCATGACGTTAACATTGAAAGAAGAAAAAAAAAATGCCGAAAAAATGTGATACATAGAAGTGAAAATATGTATTGATTTTTAGAAACAAGCGAAAAAGACGGTAAATGGCTTATACACATCGAAACACACATATATCAATATTGCTACGGGGTTACCAAATTAATGGAGATGTACCAAATCCATATAAAATAAAGCTATTATAACCATAGTATTTACTGGATTGGTGCACTCCCGTTTAAATTGTGTTGAATATTTCCAAAATACGTCGCATTTTGTTTGGTGCTTCAGATTTCCAATGAAACCTAATTCGGTTTTAGCTTGAATTCAAAAGATGTGTCCTTTCCTAATAACTACAGTTGATGCCTATTGGAGATATCTGTTGGTAATGAACATGCATCTTGAACAGTTTCAAATACCCTATAAATAGTGATGAATCGATTTTCATTCAATCACATCAAATTTTTCTAAACCTTCTCATTGTACAAACCTTGAATCCAGATGTTTTCTTAGTTGGATCCAGAGGTACAAACCCTAAATCCAGTTAAGTAGTTAAAGGATTTCATTGTATCCTGAAGGCATTATTTCACATAGCCATCTGTAATCACCAATAAATTGAGATGGCCAAATTAATTAACTAAGAAATCTTCACAGAGCCTTGAAGTCGGATGTACAACATTTCTGTTTTGTGTTCTCATCCTTCCTTTTTTTAGCATAATTTTCCAACAAACTAGTACCCTCGTGGTAATCCGCGTATAACAAAATAGAGCCAACATCAACAAAAATGACAGGTGTTTTCGTTGGAAAAAAATAAATAAACTATTTTCATTGGAAAAATAAAATAAATCAAAAAGAAGTAAGTTTTTATTGGGAAAAAAACAAAAATAGGTGAAAAAGCTATTAGCCGAATCAAATCTATGCTTCTGCTTTAAAAAAATAAAAATCAAATCTTGTTAAAAAAAAATTGAAGCAAAATTTTGTAAATTGAAAATTACTTCCTTGATAATAAAATAGCTAATCGGAAATCGTTTTGGACATAAATTTCTTTAATAAACTAACAACTTTTTTGTAGCTGACTCGGCATATGGGTCTGAGTCAACCACTGACTCGCGCCGAGTCAGCAGTCAGACTGTTTGGTTTGCATTTCCTGTAACCTCTAAGTCGGCATCTGAGTCAGGCCTGACCCCTGATTCGAGCCCTATAGAGTCAGGCATTTCCATGCCCCAGAGTCGCTGACTATTACCTCTGAGTCGCTGAAATTGACAAAAATGCCCTCGACGCTTTATATCAAAAGATCGCATTTCCTTTCTCATTTTCTTTGTTTGTTCCGTCGAGAGCAGAGATGGGAGATAAGGAACCAAACCCTAGATCTATTCTCAACTGATATCTCCTTCATCTTTTTCAACAAATCCACTAATTTCTATCTCCATCGTCACTCTCATCTCATCTTTTCATCAATTTGAAATCATTTAAAAGCTTCTTTTAGAATCATCATCATCTTCTGGTATAATTCTTCATCCGTATTCATTTTCATATGGGTTTTATGTGATTTGGAACATTGGTTCTTTCATTTTCATACAGGTTTTATTTGATTTAGAACATGGTTTTTTATTTATATTTTCTGGTTGAATATTTGATGGTGTTTGTGAAAATGCCAAGGAGAGAATTGTTACTGTACTTGCTAATTATGATAGAACATGGGTTTTTCATTTTTATAGTTAGGATTTTAGACAATACAACCAGGGATTTCATTTTGTTTTTCCTTTTCTTTTTATACTTGCTTATAAGCAATTTGTGTAATTTGTGATGATTGGAGGTGGTGGTGGGTGGTGGTTGGGTGGTATACCATGTCTGGATATTGTTGTTAGTATCAATCTAGTATGGAAAGTATGAAATCTTTGGTTGAATCTTAAGAGTACATTCTCGTCTCAATAGAGTGAAATGAGAAATAGTTTAGGGTTGGAAGTCATAGTTACTTTGTAACTGACATGGGTTTGGATTTTAGTTTGATGGATCTGATAAAAAAAATTGTAGACAAAAATTTGCGAAGTTAGTTTTATGATCCTGGATCATATGGAATTGATGAAATTGTAATAACTAAATGTTGCCTTGAACCCGCTATTTGTAAAGAAAGCATACACATTCTGCTTTCAACGATAATCCATTATGTAACAATAAACAACACGATCAGTGAAAGTAATTTGGCAGCGGTATGATTTTCATTTGAAATGAACGTATACAGATTGAATGCTACATGAAACATGTCACTGGGGTACTGTGGGTGTTTTAATCTCTGCTTAGGCTGCGTTTAATATCATAGATTTGCTATACTAGCAAACATCCACTGTAGTTGTATGATCTGAACTTTTGAGTTGGAGAGCAGTACTAGTATTTCCTGTTTTAACATATGAGGACCAGAGTAAAGGAATTCTCTATCTACGTTTTACTGTGAACTTTGTTTGTTTGAGATTGATTTGCCATTTTAAGCTTTCATCCATAATGAGGAAAAGAATACTGATTTAAAAAATAAAAAACAGATACTCTGTTTACTTTGTTTGCTAGATCTCTCTTATATGTCGTTTGCCTCAATCTTCTTTTTAAACCCGTATATCCTGAATGCATAGAGATTTAGTAGTAATTTACTTTGTCTGGTAATTCTTAGTAGTTAGCACACTCTCTTCTATTTCAAATTACCCACGTCTTGTATTTGTTTTACTTTATGTTAGTTCTCTATGGAGAAAAAAGAAGATGAGAAAGCAAATAAGATAACTTTTAGGAGCGTCCCAGAATTTAGAGGGTTATTTATTGACCAATGTTTGGCACAAGCTACTAAGTATGGGTTTTCTGGAACTTCTTTGAAGCAAACTTCGTGGGGAAATTTGTGCAAGTTCTTTTCTGAGAAGTATGACTGCACTATCACACAAAAGAAGCTGAGAAACCACTGGGATTACTTGCGCAACCAATATGTCACTTGGTACCGTCTCTTAGCAAGAACCGGGCGTGGGTACAACGCGGAGACGAACACTTTTGATTGGAGCGAAGAGCAATGAATTGAATTGGACAAGGTAAGAGATTGTTTCAGTTTTGTTTGGACTTTATGATTGAATTGAATTGGACAAGGTAAGAGATTGTTTCAGTTTTGTTTGGACTTTATGATTGAATTAAATTTATTTCTACTAGATGTCAGTTGTAACTTATAGGTATTGATTATGCTTTGGTAACTCGTTAGTGTTATGAATACCTCCTTAACTGCAATATGGAATTCCCACTTGCATCCCTCATAATGACTGCATTGGTGACCTGACCATAAGCACCAAAAGATTTTTAACGTACACATTAGTGAGAAAACAGTACAAATATATACCCTTTTGACTGACCAGTATTGTTATCAGTCGCCACCTTGCAAGAGAGAACATAAACCTGAATAAATCCCTAGCATAATTGTCAGGCCCTGAGTTATGATGTTTGATTTTGTTTGCTTTTGTCACTTACTTGGGTTTGCCCATTATGGGAGTCATTTACCTATCAAGATCATAATCATAGATTCGTTGATACTGAACAGTACCATTTAAATTGTTTTGTTGGTGGTTTTCAATGGTATAGAAAGTCATGAGCTACTGCTTGGTACTAATTTTATTCTGCGCATCTTTCGTGTTAAATGTTTGCATAACCTTAATGAACCAATAACGTTCTGCTTGGTGCATCTAATTATAACTTTGATTGTATAATCAACTGAACATATTTATTGATTTTACTTTCTAATTGATACAAACAATCAAAAACGCCAGTCAATTCAAGAATAAGGGACTGGAAGATGCAGAGAAGTTGCATAATTTATTTGATGGGAAGTTCTCTACTGGAGTTAATAGGGATACGCCTGGAAGAATGGAACTGCCTTGTTCAGTTGGAACTTCTACAACTAATGGATCTGATTCTCGAACAAGTCATGGAAAAGAACAAAATCAGGATGATAACGAGGTTGATTCTAGTCTAAATACAAAGGGGAGTGGAAGTAAAAGGAAGAAGGGAATGGACGAAGCCTCAAGTGATTTATTAACTGAAAAAGTTTGTTCAGTTGTCACATCAATGGAAACTCATCTTCAACATAAGAAACTTGCCCTAGAAAAGGATAACGCAGCCGAATTCGTGAAAGCTTTGGATAATTTATTTGAGACTGATTGTATCACAATGGTAAGTTATTCACAACACATTATCCATGCCATGTGTAAGTTAAAATCATACTTGTGCATTTAGGAAGAAACATTCTTATGCCCATATCAGAAGCACGTAAGAGACTCATTTGTTCTAATATGAGGGTGTGAAGTCCCGGTTCCCCTGTTTTTCCACATAATATTGCTCAATGTAGGTGACATGGAATCTTGTTTTACACTTTGGTCATTCGCATTGTCATACCTTGTTGATTTACGCTTCAGTTTCATTTTTCTTTCCTTACCTTGGATTAGCATATATGTTTCCTCTTGCTGCAGTTTCATTAGCATGACTTCATAATGTTTTTGTTGAACATTTACAGACAAATACTATCTATGTGATGCTGCATACTCTCATACGAAGGGGTTTATGTGTCTGTATCGCAACATAAGGTATTGGATAGGTGAATACCGAAGAATACCTCCAACGGCAAAAGAAGAGAAGTTTAATCAAGCCCATGCTCGATTGAGGAATGTGATTGAGAGAGCATTCATGGTATTGAAAGTAAGATTTTCCTTCTTAAGTAAAATGCCTTCTTACTCATTTGAGACGCAAAGAGATATCGTCATTGCTTGCATGTCAATACATAACTTTCTACGTCGTAATGCATTGGATGATTGGCTATTTAAAGAATATGAGAACGAGACATTTGATATGAATGAGACACAAGTGGAAGTGGAAGCAGAAATGGAAGAAAATGCACCTCGTCTGTTTGGACGACAAAAGCAGATATATATATATGAAAAATTTACGTGATGAGATAGCTAGTCTCCTTTAGATTTTGTTGCTTCTTTTATTTTAGTAGGAATGAAATCTTTAGATTGTATTGTTTTGCAATGTCTAATATGTTTAATTCCATCAAAAAGGGAAGTTGTTTAGACTGCAATGGAACAATTTTTGATGTTTCAGTAGTGATAAATGTATGGTTTAAAATGTGCACAAGGGCATTTTCTGTCCAAAAAAATCCAGTCAGCTGAGTCAGGTCTGACTCACAAAACAAACATATTTTCTGACTCAGACCTTAGTGAGTCAGATCCAGATGAGTCAGGTGATTTTACTCAGATCCAGATGACTCAGATCCAGACGACTTAGATGAGTCAGCTGCAAACAAACAAGGCGTAAGTACCACCCTATTTGTAACCTAAAATATTAACAATCTTAGTGAACCGTTTATTAATATTTGAGTGTCGGTTATTGCTTGTGGAACTATAAAGCTCGTCTTAATTCAAAGAAAAGAAGAAATGGAAATGATCTAGAAAGAAAAATATTTTGAAATTAATCAATTAGATAGTGACTAGCTAGAACTCTAGATAAATAATTCACATCAATGAATGAGATTAAGTTAAGTGGGTAATACTAATATATATGAATGGCAAAATAATTGGGCCGACCAACCGAAGGGCCCGTTATGGCCATTTTTTTCTTAAATTGAAACCTCCAATATATTTGTAATTTTATAAAAAGATTTCGGTACTGAGCATTTGATAATACCAAAATATCCCTCCATTTTAGTCCAATTACTATAACTCCTTATGTATCCTATTCTTTAGGGGTATAATTGGCAACCAAACTTTAATATAATATATCTAAAAATCCGTGCCTTGGAATTTTACAAATTTTATCTCGTTGGAAAAGTAATAAAAAAATCTACGCAATGATTACAAAGAACAATATCAAATTTAGACTTTTTACGAAAAATTTGGAGGTATTTACCATTTTAGGCACAATTTTAGAAAATTAAATGTATATCCATTATGCAAACCACCACAAAGGATACATAATACTTTATGTAGCCATATTTTGGTTTATGCATGTAACTAATTTTCGTTGCAACTAATAAAACGATGTACTCCCTCCGTTTCAAGAAAAATGATACTTTCACTTTATGCATAGTTTTCGAAAATTCAATGCATAACCATTATGCAAACCATCACAAAGGATGCATAACATATTATGCAGCCATATTTTGGTTTATGCATCGACTAATTTTCCGTTTCAGGAAAAATGATACTTTCACTCCGTTTCAGGAAAAGTGATACTTTCACCTTTTCAATTTCCCTCTGTTTCAGGAAAAGTGATCAATCTATCAATTTGGTCTATTATTAGGCAAAATGAAACTATGAAAATATCGCTTTTCCTGAAACGAAGGTAGTATATGCCTACCGACGAAAATTGTTATTTGTTTCGTTCGGTCGGTCGTCCCCACCGTGGCAACGGTGTTATAGTGATAATGATTTATTTTGTTATCTGCAGTGAAGTCATGATTTAGCTTGAGCTTTAATTATTATAAAGCGAGAGATAGACATATTTACAGGGGAGATTGGTGAAATGATCAAAGTAAAAGAGAGATATTGGAGAAATATGAATATGATGAGAAAAAAAAAAAGAAAGAGAGAGAGAGAGGAACTAAAAAAAGAATCGCAACAAAGAAAAGAAACAACTGCTTTGGTTGATAAAACGAAAAACCGTTGCTATTTCCACTTCCATGTTATAAGTGTTGCATGAAAAGAGCGTTGATGAACGTGTTACTTCTCCAACTTGCATGCATTGGATTGTATCAAGAAATATTTTCAAAGTGAATGAGAAAAATGCATACAATGAGTAGGTTTCTGAAAAGATATTTGGTGGTACAACATTTTTTTTGTTGCTTTTGTGCCTCGTCTCTCTTTATCTTTTATGGTTGGTTTTAATCAGTAGGTACTGGTTGGTGAGTTCCACTATATTAAATACACCCGGATTGCTTCTCTCTTCTTGAGTCCTCCCCCGTCCCATTCTGAAAGGAGCAAAGAATATGATGATGGTCAATCATGAATATCCATTTAGGTATATAGATGTATCATGTATATCCAAGAATTCGGTGAAAGCAAACTATCAAAATGAGATCAGCTCCTCCTAATTCTGTCCTAGAATTTATCAAGCTTTGACAAAACTGTAAACTTTCTGCTCAAGCAGATCAGCTCTGGAAAAGAATCTATGTTAGTGTGTTATGGTGCCTATGGTTGGAGAGGAACGATAGAACATTTCATAAGAAAGAAAAGAGTCCAACTGCTATCATTTTGGAAGCTAAGATTAAATCTTTCTCGTGGGCTTCTACCATGCCGTGTTTTGAGAACACTCCTTTGGATGATATCATTGTAAATTGGAATTCCAAGTTTTTTGATCCCCATTATGAGGTTTCTTTAAGTTTTAGTTCTTTGTTTTGGGATCATCTTGGATTGCCTGTCATGGCTTATTAGTCATGGTCTCCTTTATTGTTTCGCTCCTTTGAATTGGGTACCAAGAAAAAAAAAAAAAAAGAAGCAAACTATCAAAATGTAATAAACCCATTGTGGTCTATGGACAATGCGGGTTCAAAAAATTAAATAAAATTTGGTCTTTGTAGGATTAGCCTCAAACCATCATTTCAAATAAATGGCCTCAAAACAATCTGAAAATATGCCATTTCTATCAGACTCCAAATGGTTTATGGGCAAGATTTGTCGACGATGCATTCTTCTTGTTCAGAGTCTTCAGACCGAATCTGCTTTTCACAGTTAGTTAACCTGAGTTAAATTCGCCTTTATTAGTAAATGATTACTCCCTGTGCAAAAAGGCGAAAACGGGACCGCAACCAATCTGTACGTGACATCATGAAAAGTGCAAATAAGGTAAAACTGTGACGCCTTCAGAGTACGGAAATGGTCCCCGTTATGTAGAAAATCCTGTCCACTCCACTAATTCTCCCTCCACTCCACTTGCTCAGTATTTAATTTTCTTTCCTTCTGTGTAAAAGTCAGTGAAGTCAGTGAAGTCAGATCTCAGTCAACTATGAGTTGAACACGTGAACTGTACACCATAACTGCTCCTCTTCCTACAAGAAAGATTCTCAAATGAGAGGCCGGTGATATTTGGTGCAGGGATTTTACTTTTTTTTTTTTTTTGTCACAATCTTTTTAGATACTATGCCCATTTACTTGTCACCACTCTCAAAATCGTAGGCCATATTATATGCCAAGATGGCTATAATCCATATTTAAAATGGGGAACGATGGAGGTCACACGAAACTGTATCAACCAATCATGGAGTACCTGTAAGTTTTGGCACAAGCTTTGGTGCATAAGAAGTGTTTCCGAGGGTGAAAGTGCATTGGCTGTAGGTCGACACAGTCAGTGTATCTCCCGCTCCCGCTTGATTGGCTATGTTTTAAGGTATCAAGTGAGGCTAGCTTTTCTTGCTTTACCTTCTAACTCAGACGGTTAGTCGTAGATGCAAGTTCCAGATCACGTCATTTCCAATCCTTGACGGGTACCGAAGGAAGTCGATAATACACAGTACATTCTATCTAGATGCAATGTTCATGTGCCTGAAATCCAAAAAATGCATTGAATAAGATTAGACTTGAGAGAATATATACAAAAAGACAAGCAAATTTATAGCAACTTTGCCGACTGTCGACGCGTATGAGAAGTGTTTTCAGTACATTCATGAAAAGAATACTACTTCATATTGATCTAATCAATAGTCAATACCATTGATCTGGTGCACCACCTTTTAGCTTTAGGTGAAGTGAAACAAAACGAAAAAGTTATGTTGGTTCTCTTGCCAATAAAGTCAGTAATAGTATTCGCATACTTGCATTGTACGTGTACATCCTAATCCGAATCTAATGATAATGTTCCCCAAATTACAAAGATTAGAGGAATATACAAAAGATTACTTATACAATGGTTCCGACTGCCGACGCATATTAAAGATGTCTGGAGCTTTAGTCCATCCATTCATCAAAAGAATACTACTGCTTAATATCTAATCTAACGGGTACATGGATCTCATGATTTATAAAAGGATACCAAATGTCCACCGGAATACCATGTTATATAAAACAAAATAATCATAATTATTGGATTTATCGATTGGTATTCTCTCAGAAATTTGGTATCCCCTTTATTAATCGTGCATGGATTTAGTGCAAATGTGTAACATGTTTTGGGTGAAAAACAAAAAATTATAATCTTTCTTGATAAAGTCATATGTTAGTCTTTGGGACTTATGGAACTCCATGATTGTCTAATGGTTCAACATAACTTAATAATTGTTCTTGAGCTAACATTTGGTGTACAGAGACTATATCGATAAATATACGCGAGTAAACAATCTTCCTTGTAATTCAAGGAAAACTTCTCACATGCTTACATAATCAATCTGTATTGAGAAGTTGAGCTTACTTTGTGTCAAAATAATTCGTAAACATGGAAGCTAGTTCACAGACTCAGCCTTGATTGTGAGCTACCTATCCTAGTTCATCATTATAAATAGAGGGCTCTACGCATACTAGAATCTCAATCCTGGCACTCAAGTGTCCTAGTTGCGGCAATAGTCGTCCTCTAAATACCTAGGTTTTCTTGTGAAACTGCATTAAGCTATGACTTTTGAAGTCTTCACCAAGGGATTCGTGAAGCCCGGTCAGACATCTTTTACCTGATAGTTCTTGATATCTAAAATACTATCTTGTCATCTTAATTCTTGTCTATTTTAAGGTTCGTCTCTTCTGTTATCGGTCATTTAGGAACTATATATCGAGGAATAAGATCGACAGAAAATACAAGAAGTTATTTGTTTCTGACCTTGAAGTTCCGCAAGATTCCGATCTAATCTTTTCTTAGATGGATCTTGTGAGGCATAATCAATTAAGTATCTCTATTAGTTTTGAAAACATTAAACCATGTTGAGAATTTCTTTGAAAAATCTTTTTCCTTTGGTGTTCCCTCAAAGAGAACATTTCTATTATCTTGATTGAAACATATCTTAATGAAATCAAACACGTGCTTTGTTAGAGTCAAGATAACACTAGTCTTCATGAAGAACTTTGGAGCATCTTCTAAAGAAAACCGGTATTCTATTTAAAAGATTTGAAAGAGCAATTTTTATTGAGAATTGAGATTTTGCTAGGAATTTTACAGGTGCTTAATGAAGCAAGGAAACTTTGAGGGTATACTTTGTCTCTATTACATATAGTCCTAACTCCAAAGTCTAATAGTATGTAAGAGGTGTCACGGCTTAAATTAGTGTGTATTCAAAATAAACTAGGTTCTTGGATTTTTCTTCAAGATTGTAGTTTTCTCGTTAACAGAATTTCTGGTGTCTAGTGTTATTTCTTTTTCACATTATACTATTTATCTCTATGATAGAAGTGTCACAAGTAGTATGTTCATCAACCTAGACATTTTTAAGTTAACTTTGTAGAACCTACAAGACTTGTTCTTGTGAATTCGTGTCTTGAAATATAAATCACATGACTTGTTCTTGTTGGAATTCAATTGTCATACAGTTTGGGTACATAGTAGGTTTAACTTGATAAACAATCTTGTATACAGTTGCATTACCGAACGCATAAACTATACAAGGATTGTCCAATACAGGTTCACAAAAATAAATAAATTGGTGGTGTACTTGGTGCCCTTTTATTTTTAATTCGTATTAGAGTAGACAAACACTTTAAACACCTAATAAGTTTGTGTTTGCAGAGATCAAAACCTGGGTTTGATCTTGTTAACCAAATTTAATTTACGTACCACCAGAACTTGATGGCACTAATTAATTATGATAGATTTTTTCTACGTGTTCCTTCTTACAAGCTCGTAAATTCAATACATGGGTGAATGTCGTCAAGGGTTACACTCGTCTAAAAATTATTGTTGGTGGTACAAGCACGTTTAAGGAAATTGACGAGTATGACACTGCGGAGACTAGTGTCGCAAAGAAAAATTATGATGGACTTGACGGAACATTATGTGGCTACATGTGAAACTTCGAAAGAATCTTGGAATATCTTGGAGACCGTTTTCGAATGAACTAATGTAGAAAAGAAAGCAAAACTTCAAAACCTAACGTCTGACTGGGAATCCTTCCCATGTCTAATGATTACCTTTGATAAAGTTTACCAAAATCTCTCTCAAATAGTTAACTTAACATATTCGTTAGGAAGAACTATTCCCGACAAGGATACTGCGTGTGTAACTCTCAGGTCTCTTCCATCAAGATATGAGTCTAAAAATCATGCCATCACAGAGTAAAACGGTCTTTCAAAACTAACATAGGGTCGTCTATTTGTTAAATTAGATATGTTTGATAATAAACACCGGTTTGAAAAGAGATATGTATTTCTCTTAAAGCTATGAACAACACAATTTCCTCTGAGGGTAAATAAAGTGTGTCAGAGACTAAGGATGATACTTCAAGACCATTTAGAAAAATCTTGAGAAAAAAAGAAGAATTTTCTAAAGATACAGCTTCTCCTTATTATAAGTCACGAACATGTGATGCTGATGTTGTTCAATGCATCAAGTCTTGGATTGGTGAATATGTCGCATGACTGCCCTAGCAAGGACTGGAATGGGAAATCATCATCTAACTGCAAGTTTTGATGATGTGTTTTATGATCATTATCAAGTATGTAAGACAGACAATGTGTTGATGGGGCAAAACGATTTGCTGGTTTGTTAGGAAAGTGAAGAGACAATCGTGCGGGTGGAGACTCCTCGACCGAGAAAATTGCCTAAACCTTTTTCAAACAGATGCCCTGCACAGGAGCGCTTTGAGTTCGAGAGATCAATATGTAGGACTCTGGCCTAAACTAAGACAGTGGCCGTTCCAGAGTCAATTCGGTCACAAAGAGGGATGAGGGTCTATCTGAAGAAGGGAAGCTGAGAAGTGTGTGATATCAATGATGATCGAGGATTGTGGGCGTGTTGGAGATTTATGCAAGTGAACTGTTGAGTTCGAGTAAGTTCTGATTGATTGATTGAATTCTGCTTTGTTGAGAGTTCTTGTTCAGATGAGAATTCTTCCTTAGATGATGATTTTTCGTTGTTCAATCATGGATTCAAAGACTTATTTATATTGCAAGAATAATAGACACATTGATACTAGTAAGTGTGACGATTGCTGGAGTGAAAGAGTGGGAAATCGTGGTTAAACCATTTCCATTTCGTGCGGAGACTTGGTTGATTGTCCATCCACTTTTTTGCTAACTCCCTCAACTGCTTGCACGACTTACTCACATTTCTCATCATGGGTGTACACACGTGCCGTAAGCCGCAAGACCAAAACCCTAGTTAATATCCTCCATGTGACGTGATTGATGTCTCATAAACGTGAAGTCTGCAAGGCAGGCGTGTATTTAATTAGTCAGTTGTTGACTTGACTAGATGATGAGTTTTAATATTGATGAGTCGAGCATAATGAATGAATGTGGTGTGCTCCGGGACTCATGGATTGAGCATAAGGTGTCTGCTGAGACATGCTCAGACGCTGAATCTTGATGAATTGTGGTATATCATTTTACCAGTCGAGATAATAATGATATTTTGGGAATTTGGATGATCATCTGATGAGGTTGCTCGATCAAAGGCTTATTCCGATATGTTCGATAGGAAATCAGAGATATTGTTGAATTATGCAGAATGCTCATTTATGATCTAATATATCATGGATGATCGAATGACAGAGTAGGAATCAGAAATATTAGATGGTTGTCCGTTCGAATCGTGTTGCTCAGTCGAGCAAAAATGTTGGTAGCAGGACCAAACATTAAATTAGAATATTGATTGCTGGATCAATGGAATTCTCGAATGTTTATAGTTGAATCAACATGAGGAATATTGCTAGGTCAAGCAATTGATAGTTGAATCAATGAGTTTTGAATACAGTTGAATGAGCAAAATAAATATTGCTAGTTTAAGTAAATATTGCTCGTTTGAGCAATATTGCTCGATTCATGAATTATTGGTCGCAGGACCAAATAAAATATTAATTAAAAATACTGGTAGCTTGACCGAATATTGTATAATTAATTAGGATGTTTATTGCTGGATCAACATAAAATTATTAGTGTTTGAACTTGCTCAGAATTATGATTTGCAGAGCATTTGGTTTGAAACCCTAATTTTGATCGATTGTTGATCAATTGATGATTTACGGGAAATCAACCAATGAGTGAGAGAGGGACCGGATACATGGGATGATGGGCCTACCATGTAGCACCCAGGTGCTTGAATGAGTATGCACCAAAGTCACCAGTTGGTGAAAGGATGATTAAATGCTCGTTTAATCATTATTAAAATAGTGCTCGTCTGAGCATTAGGTGGTAAAACCTAATAATGGAGAAGGAGGGACCGACCAAAGGGTATGAAACCGGCCCCAACCGATGGTCGATTGATCCAATATGAATTATGGAATATTAATTAGGTCAAAATCATAAGAGAGTGTGAGACCGGCTTCTGTAAGCCAAGGGTCCGACCTTGGTCGGTCAAGGTGGCATGCCCATGTCACCATATTGTCCGTGACTCAATCCTGAGAATTTTGGTATTTTATGGTGCGCGTTCGAGCAATATTTTGGATTTTCAGAAGAGTTTGATCTTGACTGAAACTCTCAATTTTGCTTGAATGAGCAAGTAGAACTTTGCTCGTCCGATCAATATTTTGAGAATATTAAAATAAATGATATTTCAATATTTGCCGTGAAACGTCCGGATCGTCGTGTGACCATTTGACTTTTTCTCTTTTGATAGTTTTAGCAATATTTGAGAAATATGGAAAAAATTAGGTTTCTTTGAATGGCTCTATACTAGCATGCAATATGTCTAGGTGCATTATGATTATTCGAGAATGAGGTATGAGATGATGGAAGCATCATACTCATTCTGAATATTGATTCTGCATAGTCAGGGAACAATGTGGTATCCTGAAGATATTAGCGCTATATACTAGCATGCAATATATCTAGGAGCCGTCCAATCATTAAGAGATTCTATACATATGCATTATACATAGTAAGGGAACAGTGTGGCATCCTGAAGACGTTAACGCTCTATACTAGCATGCAACATGTTTAGGAGCCGTCCAATCCTTTAGATTCTATGTATAAGTGTTGATGAAATATGCAAAGTGTCGAAAACCTTAGTTGGGAGCTTTACGAATACCATATTCATACAGAGCTCTGAGAGGGTGTACGCTCAGTCAGAGGTTGTTCGTGAATTTCACATACCTGTCTGAAGCCGTGTCAGAAATATGCAAAATTGTGATCTCTGAGAGGGTGGACGCTCAGTCGGAGGTTTTCCGTGAATTTCACATACGTGTCTGAAGTCGTGTCAGAAATATGCAAAATTATGATTTTACGATTTTAGCCTTTGTCAAAAATCCACTATCAATATTAAGTCCCCTGCTTAGTGTGGGACAGTCATGTTCCGCAGTAAGCACTGGATGTTGATTTTTATGATTACAAACGAAATAAGTAATTGAACTTAGTCGTAAAAGATGTTACCAAAATTCTCGCTCAAATGATGTCACGTACGAGCAATAGCTTGAATGGGGATCCTGGCAGTATGATAGAGCATCGTCCAGCGAGCGTGGAGTGATGAGGCACTGTTGATTTGGGTGGTGAAATGACCAACTTGGTGGGTTTAGCACTTGTGAGTCCCTCCTTGAAAGAGGAAATTATCATTCCATCGAGTTGTTGGTCTTCGAAGCACAAATATGTATCACCGGCTGCGGTGGACTTGTTTTCGTTGCTGTTCTAAATCCCCAAATGACTTGTGGAGGATTAAAATAAGTCTTCATATTGCATCATCTTGATAGATACATGAAATCTTCACTTGATGACTGAATGGATGAAGATCCATGTGGATGAATGAGGAATTTTGTCATCAGAAAATTCAGAAGTTAGGTCTTCGTTGAAAATGTTGTAGAATCTTCATATGATGTCCGTTTTTGATGATCTACCCCAACTTTTTGATGCCCTGGAAATTTCCTAGCTTTGTATAGAATATTTTTGAGTTTTGATCTCGTTTAAGGGGTGAAATCGATGAAACAGTAAACTTCCAGGAAGTCTTCAGAAACTTTTCAGCTGTCATGTAGTTTGATGTTGCAGCCACATCTTTTTGCTCATTTGTCTAATTGCTATGAATTTTGGATATGTTGTAGACGACATTCATATGAAGAGAATGGTATATGACCAATCCCTATATTCTTCACCAATTGGTACCAGATTTTCTCTTTGTGCAGGACAGTGTAAAATCGTCTCAGACGAGCTTGATGCAAAATGCCCCTTTTGCGTCTTTAGACCATTTGCTTGTGTCTTGAGCGCTTGATGAAGGATGTTGATGATGTTAATCATTTACATTCTGAATTTTGTGATTGCCATTTGAATTCCATATTTGAAGCACTCCAATTCACATAATCGCCACATCATGTGTGAAACGACGAAATAGAGGATGATGAAACTGATAATGGTGACATGAGAAATCTTGTGAACCAAAATGGTGATGCGACTGTCTCTGCATCTCAGGTTCGTGAAGATGTTGCTTTTGAATACATTTGAAGTGACTAAAGCCCGAGTTGACGTTGTTAAAGTATTTTTGCTCCATGAATATAAGAAACCTTGCTTGTCTGAAGTGTACGAACATCCATATGCCTGAACGATTCTTCTTCTGAAAGTTTTTATCTTGTTTATCCGATTACTGTGAATCTTGAGTATGTTGAAGCGAACATCCAAAGAGAACGGTATATGACCCGTCCTTAGATCCTTCACCATTTTTTTCAATTTGCTGCTTTGTAAAAAAAAGTGTAAAAACTCAATAGACAAGCTTGCTGCAAAAATATCCATTTGGTTGCATCTGGAATTTTTCATGACAGATGTTGTTAGTCTATCCAAGACAATTATGATAGATGCTCGCGTCTCATGTTCACGAATTGGCCATTTATGGAAATGTCATCTCCGAAACTTCTGAAGCCGTCATGGAGAGACGTGCAGTATTATGGTCGTCAGTCCCCAACATTGGTGTCCTCTTCGTTTCTTCTCTTTATTCTTTCTTATTTGTAGAAAGGTGGAAATATTGAGGTTTAAGGACTTTGTGAAAATACCTAGGTGGACGTCGATCGACTGTGAGTGTCATGAATCCCGTCTAGAAATTTCTGCTTGCGCGTCGTCCACTCTGGAAGCCGTTGAAACTTCATACAATGTTGGAATTCGATGTTTGACCCCAACTTTCGAAGCTAAGAGACTAAGGAATCATATGCAAAAAGAATCCTTCAATTTGGAGATGTATAGGGCAGTCAATGATGCGTGCACATTCGTAACTTGTATCCCGGGCAAGTTTTCAGATTCCATGAACCTGAGTGTAAAGGCCATATCTTTCAGCTCGTATGTCCGATTGATGCGCCCTTTTGGTATGCTGTAGTAGATACGTAGACAAACATCTTTTGTCAAGGAAGCATTGTCCCCTTCCTCACCCGTTGGTACATTTTTGTAAACCTATGGCCTGAAGTTTGTTGTATCTCATTTGTAGAGGTGATGAGAACATCTTGTAGAAGACTTTGGCTTGTGCCCGTCCATCATGCAAGCTTTGGGAAGAATTTCATGTTAACATGTTTTCATGTTTACAGATCTTGATATGAATCATTAGTGCTTGGAGAAGTCCGATCCATCAAGTAACTCTTCAGAGAATGGATAGTTGATGAAGCCGGTCATGAGGATGTTGCTC
>JAJJMB010005286.1:3503289-3553511 GCA_023531105.1 Papaver atlanticum | reverse complement strand
CAGAGATCGAAAAGGCTAGAACCATGATTATCGACATTTTCTTTGCTCCTCCATCTAGTGAGCCTTTACATTCACGAACTAGTTGGTGGGTTGAGCATTCCTAAGATGAAGCTGTACTGGGAGTTCAACCCAAATTTTCCTGAACAATATGACTTTACTATGAACTGGCTTCGTCGGTGAATCGACGTTGTTGTGGAAGATAATAGCATCGGTCTTCATTCTGGTAAAGAGACGAAGTTCCCCAGTCGTGTAGGGGTTTGTGATGTAGAGAGGTCCTGTTGATGAAGTTTCATGGAATTACATCAGGTTGCAATAACTTGTTATGTGGATAACATTTATTGAAATAGATTTGAATCGATCTTTCCAATAAGATCAATTCCCTAGTGTATCCCAGAGGTTTTCATTCATTTAGCAGAAGGATGTATGCTGAAGGAGTTTGTGCCATCTGTGGATGAATGATATTGTATCTGCTTTATCAATCTATTCATGGGATAGTGAAGACTTATCAATTGTAGTTCAGTTACATTTTGATTGTGTTGGTGTTGAATCAGTGTGTTGTTATAATAATACTCGTGTTGAAGCTAGAGGCGCAAGTTGTACTCTTTTATTGGGAGTACAATTTGAAGGCTTCTAATAATAAGGCACCGAGAGAAGAGCGGTTTTTTGATTTTCAGTTGGTCTTGGAAAAGTAGGCGATTGACACTTGCAGAATTTTCTTTTGGTTTGATAGAGATTTTCATTTAAATGAGCTGAGGTTGATTGCTGAAAGAGATTCAATTACTGAATGAAAGTATTGCATATGTTTTGGAGGAATTGATAATAAATTAAGAAAATCCTAACTGCTTCAAACTTCAGATGCTTGAGCATCAAAGCATCAGATCCCTTAAGCGAACGTTTTAGGCATGATCGTCTTGGCCCTGAATATCTTCTTTCCGGCTTTTCCTTCATTAGTCCTCCAATGTGTGAGATTTCATGCTTATACAGGCGTCAACGCTTTTCCATAATTATGCGGTATTGTTGATGGTGGATTTTCGGCAAGGGCTAAAATTGTAAAATCATGATACTGCATGTTTCTGGCCCGACTTCAGAAATGTATGTGACAATTCATATTTTATGATCCGTGAACCATTTCACGATCTTTGACTGAGCGAACATTCCTCTCAGAGCTACGATGAATATATTTCTCGAAGGGCCTCTCAGCTGAGCTTTCGATGCTTCACACATTTCATCATCACCTCTACACAGAATCAAAATGATTGGGTGGATCCTAGACAGATTGCATGTTAGTATAGAGCCTAACGCCTTCAGGACGTCACGCTGCTCATTATTCCTTGACTACATAGAGAGACCGTGTATAGAATCTCTTAATGATATGGCGGCTCCTAGACATATTATATGCTAGAGCCTAACGCCTTCATGACGTCACGTTATTTGTTGTTCCCTGACTATACACCCCCTCAGAATGAGTATGATGCTTCAATTATCTCATATCTCAATTCTGAAAATAGGCTAATTCTAGCGTGTCATTCATCAACTGAATTCCTTCAAAATAATCTATTCTATCTCATTACTCTATTTCATGGCTGATCCTCAGCTGGATTCCATGGATTAGTAATAGATACCCAACTCATTTTATTACTCGGTTTCATGAATCATTCTCAGCTGAATTTCATGAATTAGTAATAAATACTCAAATGATTTTTATTACTCCGTTTCATGAATTATTCTCAACTGAATTTCATGAATTAGTAATAAATATTCACCGATCGGGCATTTGGGCCACTACCGAGTAAGCCCCGAGAAAATGGTGCGAGTGTACTGAGCAATAACGCACAAACGAGCACCCAAACACACGAACGAGCGTTCAAAAATATGGACGAACGAGGAACCTATGCAAAATATGAAGGAAAATAATATAAAATAAAATAAACAAGGGGCGTAGGACCGGGCCCACCGGCCGGCCGGTCATTCACCGTGGCCGGTCCCCCTCTTCCATTACTTTATTTTATTTTGACCTATTTTATTATTTTCGTTTTATGAGCAAACTCCTTCGTTTAAGCAAAACTCCTAGTTTCTCCATATTTTCCTTCAAACAATGAAAAAAATAGTAAAAAATAGGGAAAGTGTCACGGGACTGGGCCACCTAGCTGGCCGGCCATGCCCTAGTTGTGAACGGTCCCACTCCTAGTTTCTCCATATCTCATGAAACTCCTCTGTTTGAGCAAAACCATAGTTTTTCAATATTTTCTTAAATATTGCTCAAACCATGGAAAAGTCAAAAAGTCAAATGGTCACATGACCGACTGGGTTCTCACGTCTAAAATAAAAATATTATTATTTTAATATTCTCCAAATATTGGTCGTACGAGCAAAGTTCTACTTGATCATTCGAGCAAAATTGAGAGTTTCAGTCAAGATCAAACTCTTCTGAAAATCCAAAATATTACTCAAACGTGCACCAGAAAATACCAAAACTCTAAGGACTGAGACACGGACACTATGGTGACACGTACATGCCACCTTAACCGACCAAGGTCGGCCCTTAGGCTTGCAAGGAGCCGGTCCCACACTCTTTCATAATTTTGACCTAATTAGCTCTCAACAGTTCATATTGGGTCCAAACTCTTTCCAACCAACTTGGAATTTGGTCAATCGATCACCAGCTGGTCCCACGACCACCAAGGGCCGGTCCCATGACCTCTTGACCGGCCCTCATCTCTCCATAATTAGGTTTTATCACCTAACGCTCAGACGAACACTATTTTAATAAATGATTAAACCAGCATTTAATTATCCTTTCACCAACTGGTCAACAAAGGACTTTGGTGCATGCTCACTTGAGCACCTGGACACTACATGGATGGCCATCATCCCATGTAGCCGGTCTCTCCTTCACTTAGTGGTTGATTTTCAGTAAGTCATCAATTGATCAGCAATTGATCAAAATTAAGGTTTCGAACTTAATGCTCTTTAAATCATAATTCTGAGCAAGTTTAAACAATAATATTTTATGTTGATCCAGCAATCAACATCTTAAATTAATTATATAATATTCGTTCCAGCTACTAGTATTTTATTTGGTCATGCTACCAATAATTCATCAAACGAGCAATATTTGCTCAGACGAGGAATATTGATTCAACTATCAATATTCAATAATTCATCAAACAAGCAATATTTGCTCAGACGAGGAATATTGATTCAACTATCAATATTCAATAATTCATCAAAAGAGCAATATTTGCTCAGACGAGGAATATTGATTCAACTATCAGTATTCAATAATCCATCAAACGAGCAATATTTGCTCAGACGAGCAATATTGATTCAACCATCAATATTCAGTAATTTATCAAATGAGCAATATTTGCTCAAACGAGGAATATTGATTTAACTATTAATATTAAGTAATTTTACTCAGACGAGCAATATCTGCTCAGAGTATTAATATTGATTCAACTATCAATATTCAACAATTCATCATACGAGCAATATTTGCTCAGACGAGTAATACTTGCTCAGACTATCAATATTCATTATGTTGATTCAATTATCAACATCATTCATTCGAGAGCTATATGTCCAAGCAGACATGTTCAATCCATGAATTCTAGAGCATTTGGAAATCATGCTCAACTGAACAATACTTAGACTCATCGTCTAATCAAGTCAACGACTGACTAATCAAATACACGTCTGCCTTGCAGACTCCACGTTCGTGACACATCAATCACGTCACATGGGGGATATTAATTAGGGTTTTGTTATGGCGTCCTACGGCACGTGTGTTCATCCACGATGAGAAATGTGAGTAAGTCAAGCAAGCAGTTGAGGGAGTTAGCAAAGTAGTGGGTGGACAATCAACCAAGTCTCCGTATAACCTGGAACTGGTTTAACCACGATTTCCACTTTTCCACTCTTTCACTCAAACAACCGTCACACTTACTGGAGATCAATGTGTCTACATTCTAGCAATATAAATAAGTTTCTGAATCCACGATTGAGGACAGGATTGGTTGGAAAGACAACATCTATCGTCTAACCAAGAATAATCGTGTGAGCAAAATTCTTTCTTTATTGAACAAAATTCAGAACTTATTCGAACCCAGTAGTTCATTTGCGGAAACCTACAATACATTCACAATCCTTAATCATCATTGATCTCACACACTTCTCAGCTTCCCTCCTACAGATTACCCCTCTTCCCTCATTGTGACCAAATTTAATCTGGAACGGCCATTTCTTGGTTTAGGCCGGAGTCCTACTGATTGATTTCTCGAACTCCAAGCACTCCCGTGCAGTGCATCTGTTTAAGGTTAAGCAATTTTCTCGGTTGAGGAGTCCCATCCGCACGATCGTCTCTTCACTTTCCTAAAAAACCAGTAAATCGTTTTTCCCCATCAATAGATTGGCGACCACAGTGGGAGATTAATCTCTCGGTTGCAATCCCAATTTTCACAAAGATGGTCGGTTTTAGGACTAATTCAGCTACTCCAAACTCTAATCAAAATCTTTCAAATAGTAATGTTCCTCCTTCCAACACTCTATCTGATGGCACAGTCGATGGATAAGTCATAACCTTGATCGAGTTGGCATGGATACAGGAAATCCACACAAGGAACATGGACCTGATGAAAGAGACAATAAACAACATACTTAATTTTCTCATAAGGTTGACATCAGATTTTATCGGCGCTTCTGCTCCAGAAATTCCGACACTAAGAGCTAACCTCTCAACTGATGATCCTCCTCATGTCGACAGTGTCACTACCTTTGAGAAGCCGGTTGATCAATAAGTTACACATCTAATCGAAAATTTATGTGAACTCCTGCACTTCTCCAGGGACCAGCGTACGAACACGTTTGCTGCACTCAACCAGATATCATCTGATATACAAATAATTCCGTCATCTCCGGTAGTCGAAGAAGTGACCATGGTGTCCAAACATTCGATGAACAATATTACCTTCACTGAAGAAGACCGAATAGCGGAGGAAGGGCATAATCGAGCCTTGTACGTGACTGCTTTTATCAAGGATTCTGAATTCAGGAGAACTCTTGTCGATACCGATGCTTCTACCAATCTTATCTCTATGAAGACTCTCAAGGCAGCAAAAGTCCTACAAAGAAAAATCGTTCATTATCCCATATTGATGACGGGTTTTGAAGGAAGCCAGAGCCACACGTACGGGGTACGCCTATGCGGATCTGAAAGACCTATTCAATTGACGGTCAAATTTCATATGATTGAGAAGGAACCTGACTACCATATGATACTCGGGCGACCATGGCTCCATGATAACAAGGTTGTTCCCTCGACATACCATCAATGTATGAAAGCTTTGATCAACAACAAGATCGTGCGCATTTCATCCTCAGCTTCTCCCTATGCTCCGATTTATGATGCTGAGTTCCTAGAACCACCAAAAAGCATCCTCGAACCTCCACGTAAGATCTACAGTACTCCACTCCCAGGTTGGAAGTTTATTGAGAAAGCTGCTGACAAGTCGTTATCTTCAAGTGCTAAACCGATCAAGCCATATGCCACACCACTCAAGCGTCACCAGGATCAAGCTACGACTCATAAGAAATCCAACTTTATAACCAGCTATGATGCGGAGGGAAGAGTCATTTATCTCCGACGCAAAGATTAGCAATTAACAGGGGAGGTCGATGAAAAATCTCCCCGCCCTGAAGAATTATGTCAGAGCGAGCAATCGCCTGATGAAGAAATTCAAGATGCCCCACGGCAGTTACTGGATGACACGGATTCCACTACTGATGATCTTGAGACAATCAACATCGGAACATAGGAAAATCCAAGACCAATTTTGATAAGTTCTACACTGTCACCATAGGAACGAACATGATTAATAAGCCTGTTGAAGGAGTATCAAGATATTTTTGCTTGGACGTACGAGGAAATGCCCGGTCTTGACGACAAGTTGGTCACACATCACTTGCACATAACTCCTGGCTCCAAGCCTGTCAAGCAACCTCCCAGGAAGTTCAAACATGAAGTTGAGGAACAAATTAAAGTTGAAGTTCAGAAGTTACTAGCAGCAGGATTCATCAAACCCATTCAACATCCGACATGGCTAGAAAACGTTGTACCGGTCAAGAACAAAAATGGTGAGATCCGATGTTGTGTAGATTTCAGAAACCTGAACAAATGCTGCCCGAAGGACGACTTTCCTTTGCCCAATATCGACATGCTCGTTGATGCAACCAGTGGTCATGGCATGTTTTCATTTATGGATGGTTACAACGGCTACAACCATATCAAGATGTATGAACATGATGCTAACAAGACTGCGTTCTGAATGCCCATCGGGAACCTTCATTACATGGTGATGCCTTTTGGATTGATGATTGCAGGTGCTACCTATCAACGAGCGATGACCGTTATCTTTCATGATATGATGCACAAATAAGTAGAAGACTATGTTGACGATGTGGTAGTAAAATCAAAAACTCGATCATCCCATCTAGATGTTTTGAGACAAGTCTTCGAAAGATGCAGAGAATAAAAATTGAAGATGAATCCCATGAAATGTGAATTTGGTGTTTCTTCAGGGAAGTTTCTAGGGTTCCAGGTCACGACAAAGGGAATCAAAGTCGACCCAGACAAGACCAAAGCTATTACCACCATGCCTCCTCCACGCACTGTGAAATAGCTTCAGAGCTTTATGAGCAAGGTAAACTACATCCGACGTTTCATTTCTGGATTAGCTCAGCTTATCGCTTCATTCACTCCTCTACTGAAGAAGGGAGCAAATTTTGCATGGACGACTGTCCAACAAGATGCATTTCAAAAGATTCAGCAGATACTATTATCACCCGCTGTCATGCAATCCCCGGTGCAAGGATGACCATTAATACTATACACGGCCTCTAGTGATGTTGTTATTGGGGATCTTCTCGCTCTAGAGGACGAAGAAGGTGTCGAGCGTCTGATCTACTACTATAACCGTATAATGAGAGATGCTGAACTCCAGTACCCTAAAGCCGAAAGAGCATGCTTAGCATTGGTTCATGCGATTCAGAAATTCAGACATTATTTGATGTCAAACAGAGCCATACTTGTTGCTAAAGATGATCCTGTAAAATTCTTACTTTCAAAACCAGCTTTGATAGGAAGACCTGCAAAATGGTTACTATAGATGTCAGAGTTTGACATAGCGTGTGTCTCACCCAAAGTAATAAAGGGACAAGCAGTTGCAGACTTACTCACTGCCTTTCCAGGGGAAGACATCACATTGTTACATGAAGATGTGTCGGGTGAATTTCCAGAAATCTCAGTTATTAAAGAGAAAACATGGTTGTTATACTTTGATGGATCAGCCACTCCTAGCAATGATACTGGTAGAGCGGGCGTCGTGCTAGTATCCCCGTCCGGTGAAGTCTTCTCTCATTCATTCAAATTAGATTTCCACTGTACCAACAATTCAGCGGAATATGAAACCTTCTTGCTGGGATTATCCTTGGCCAAGCAAGCAGGAGCGATGCACCTGGAGATAAAAGGAGACTCAAATTTGTTAGTCAATCAGATGAATGACGTGTACTCTCTCAAAGAAGTAACAATTGCTCCATTCAGAACCGAAGCACAACGTCTATTAGTTTATTTATATGAGGCAACGATCGTCCATACCTGTCGTACCAACAACAGACATGCTGACTGTTTAGCAACTCTTGCATCCAAACTGCAATTTGAAGGGTCAGAGAAGTCCGTCACTGTACAAAGGCATTCTGTATCATCAACCTGGCTCACTAAAGTTGAATATGCTCAAACGAACGACTAGCGATCCCCTATCATTCATGAATTGAGAAGTTCTCTTACAGAAGGGAAAATTAGCCTCAAGGAATTGAAGAACTTTTTTCTGCTATACAGAGCATTATATTATCGTAATCCTGATGGATTTTCGTCACGATGTCTCGGAGATGAAGAAGCGAGCGAGCAACTAAAGCGCATACATGAGGAAATATACGGACAAACGTTGGTGGTTACACTTTACAGGAGGCTCCAAAGGCTCGGGTACTATTGTCCCTCCGTGGAAGCTCAGTCGAGAATGTTGCAAGGATCTTGTCCCAATTGTCAGACACCACCTCATCATTTGGAAGCTCTAACAGTCTATCATACTGGGGACTGGAGAGAGCCTTACATCAAGTACCTGCGCGACAATGATTTACCACCAGAGAAGAAAGAAGTAATCAAACTCACCCAGAGGGCTAAGCGGTTTTTCTATCTGGAAGGGATTTTATATCGCAAAAGCTTTGGTGGGAACCTACTTAGAAGATTGGACGAGCATGAAATTCCAACAATTTTGAGAGAAATGCACGAAGGAGAACACCAGGGAAAAAGGAAATTATTTCTCCAGATCCATGAGAAATATTATTGGCCGAACATGGAAGACGATGCAGCTGCCTATGTTCAGAAATGTCATCAATGCCAAGTCCATGATAACCTCATTCACACTCCTTGTCTCCTATTACATTTTGTGAGTAGTCCATGGCCTTTCTACAGCTGGGGACTGGACAACATTGGAAAAATCAATCCAGCGTCTTCGAAGCAACATGAATACATCATCACAGCAACTGAGTATTCCACCAAATGGGTTGAAGCTATTGCAGCCTTTATCAAGGAATACATCATATGCAGATTTGGTGTTCCTAAACATCTCATCACAGATAACGGAACTCTTTTTGCCAAACAAACATGTAAGAGAGTTGCTTGAAGAATATGGTATTAAACAGATTTTATCTACACCTTACTATCCCCAAAGGAACGGACAAGCGGAGAGTACCAACAAGACTTTGATCCGTTTTCTCAGTCGAACAGTTCATGATAACCCTCGAACGTGGTATGAACAACTACCTATGGCTCTGTGGGCCTACGGAACCGCACCAAGGAGCTCAATTGGAACTTCACCATATTCCCTTATTTATGGTGCCGATGCTATTCTCCCTGCCGAGATCAAGATCCCTTCTGCAAGGATTGCGACAGCCAGTGGAGTGCAATGGGATGAAGCCGAAGTGTCTAATTCAAGGATTGCTGAATTGTACATGCTCGAGTCAAGGAGGGCCAAGGTAGAAAAATATGTGGAAGCTTACAAACAAAGGATTTCTAGGGCATACAACAAAATGGTAAGACCTCGAACATTCCAAGTAGGAGATTTGGTTCTAAAAATAACAAAGCATATTCAACAAGACATGTCTGCTCCCAAGTCTCTTCAAACTGGAAAGGGCCGTATGTAATCATCAAGGCAGTATCCAGTGGATATTAAAAAATCTTGGCCGTTAATGGAGGGGTGGAAGGAAACATCATCAATGGCAAGTGGCTCAAAGCATATTATGCCTGAACGATCAGTAAACAATTATTTTAATTTCAAAATGTAATTTCTATTCCTTCAAAGAGTATGCAATATGCTCATTCGTTCAAAATCCAAAATAGATTTCATTAATCTAACAAAATTTCCTTCATCAATCAATCATCCTACTTTATTCAAAAAAAAAAAAAAAACTCTCAAACGCTCACTCAAAGCAAACCATCCATCAACAAATAATTTTTACTAAAGGCCATTTCAAGTCTCTTTTGAAAGTTTCCAGTCTTCACTTTCAAGTCTTGGACAGCTTTCTGAACCCTTATCGACTCCAGTGCGAGCGCTTTCTCCTCTTTCATGATAGCAGTTATAGCAGAAATCATATTAACAGTAGTAGCCGCTCTATCAATCTTGATGACATCGAGCCGACGATGGATCCAACCTACGTTGAATATCAAAGTCTCACAGTTTGAGATCATGTCATCCCATCGATAAATCTCTTTATTCTCGACATCACGAAAGTTCTTCTTGTTCATCTCATCGATCATTGGCAACAGTCCAGCAACAGTAGTCAGAAGAGTTGGCAAGAAGTTTCTCCATACTTCAGTGATGGCAATATGTCCATACTTCTTCTATATCTTGGTATAGAGAGATGCATAACACTTGGGGGCAATGAAGCCGCCGACGAGTTGATTGTCCGGGAAAATATTTACCATGGGAGTACATCCGTTGGGTACTCATGAACAGGAACCCTAGGATCAACATCTACAAAGTTGATTGAATTATCTCCAGCACGGTTGTGATCATCATCATCAGCTGCAATCGCAGACTTTCTATCTCTTCTCTTTTCAACATCAACCTGCAACGATGTTCAGGCGTCCGTACGAGCTGATTTGAAACAGGCGGGTGCCTTCATAGTCCGTTTGGGTGTTAAGTTATAAGGAGTGGATTTAAATCGATCATCATGATTCATCTGCAACAAATATTCATGGTCAGCTATTAAGCGCACAGTTGAAATAAAGGGAAACAATATTTCATACCAGATGGGAGTTTCACTTCCTCGTTTTGACAGAAATAAACTTCGGGAAGATGAACTGCTGTCAGACATTATGAGATATGATTATGATCAAAATTTCTTCTGTTCGGTTAAAAGTCAACAATGGAAGAAGATGTATTTGTATGAATGGAAAACCCCAAGTCTTAAAAGTCAATACACAAGACACGATGGATACTTATCCTCTACAGATGGTCAAATCAGTTGCGATTTCTACTGAAACCCTAAATCTCAAATCAGATTATGTTGGTGACGCGGAAGAAAAATGATGGCACCGGGGACTGACAGTTCATAACCATGACTGGATGGAGTCTCAGTACCTTGACTTAGAATCGGTCATTCATGCAAATCATATGTTTTCCTGGATTTATCAAACGGTCACACTTCAGAGAATCATGATCAACTTTTGCATGCATGGACATTGGTCCATTTCATTCAATTGAAGGCATAAGAAAATTAAGCAGAAGATATAATAAAGGATTGTCATTTCAAAATAATTCCTACACAATATCTATGCCATCAAGTTGCTCAAACAATCAAAATAACATCTACTTTAACGAGAAAATAAAATGATCAACTACTCAGGAAGATTGCAAACAAGACTAATCATCAAATTCATCGGATTTATCATCGTCTTCACGATCATCGTCCATGAAATCTTCTTCAAGCTCTTCATCAAAGTCATTGTCAGAATATTTACTGGGGACTTCTTCCAATCGGTCTTCAGGATCATCATACATTGCATCCAAGTAGTCCTCTTCTTCACACTCGGCTCGAAAATCATCTTTGGCCAATCGTTCAGCCCTCATACCAAGTGGATATGGTTTAATCTTACGCTCAAGAGGTTTCCAGGGAGATTCAACCTCTTCTGCATCTGAATCAGAAGCTACACCATCAGGACGAGGTCGAATCTCACTTTCAGCTGCTAGTCTCTCTTGTTGAAGTTGCTGTTTTTTCCGCTGATAAGCTGCAAGTTTTTCATCTTCGGCTTTTCTTTTCTGGGATATCTCATCATGCCTTTGCTTCTCTTTCGCATCCACGTAAGTCAATAAATCATTAATTCCTTCACGAATGTCTCTCAGACGATCAAGAGACATACCATGTATCAGATTTCTAGCATTTCTGAAAGGTTGATCTACCTCCGTATGAACATCTGCCAAATTCTTCATCTTCGATTTGGTGTTTCTAGAGAATTTCCCAGAAGATTTAGAGACATGGTCATAACCTGGAGACGTCATTGAATGTTGCCAGAAATGCGGAGTCAAAACAAGTCGGCAATAATACGTGTTAAAATGGTAACTCTCCAACTCTTACCTGTTTACGGTTTCACTAGCTGTTGATAAGTGCATAATTCACATGTTTTGAGTGTCAATTCCATGCTTGTTTTAGTTGGATTTATTAGATATTATCCTTGTATACTCTTGTTTTCTATTTTATTTGTTTATTCAGGTGAATCATCCAAAGTTAATGGAATCGGGGTTGAAAGAGCTAAGAAGGGGAAAGGATCGAGTTACAAAACTACCTACGGTTGGGAAAACCCACCGTAGATGCACCAGGTGGAAGTATTTTCTGTCAGAGTTATGGTTGGGAAATATTTATAAACCCAACCGTAGATGCACCAGGTTCGTGAGAAGTGTCAGAGTCAGAATTACGGCGAGGAAAGCAAGTCGTACGCAAATCCAGGGAAGCTTACGGTTTGGAAAGAATTCTAAACCAAACCATAGGTACAAATTAGAAGATATGAAGGATTTAAAGACACCATCTTGTATAGGACGATGATACAAAGAGAACACAAAAAGAATGAGCTTAATCGGACGTCGGATGAAGAAGTTATGGTCAAAATGGTGAAGGAAGACAAAGGAGGAGATTCTAAAGCACCAACCGTAGGTAAATTCAGGGAGACTTACGATTGGGAAACCCAACCTTAGGTAAAGTCAAGGGAACATTCGGTTGGGAAACCCAACCGTAGAAAGATATAAAAGGTACGAAATTGGGCTTCTAAATCAAGGAAAACGCGGTCCCGGAAGGATTCTTAACCCTAGACCATGTGGGCACTATATAAGAAGACCCCCAATACAATAAGAAGACATCTTGACATATACTACACCTTGGGAGACACAATTCTACCTCTCACATATTACATCTTCTACATCAAAACCTAGGGTTTACCCCTTTAGGGGGAACCCATTCTCTTTTGTAATCATGTGTAGCTAAACCTTTGTTGATTAAGGATGAATTCAATGTTCTAGACGTGATCTTTATTGGTTAATACAAGTTATTTGGAGCTCTTATCATCATCGTTTGTTTTCACTATTATTAGGGTTTATGATTGATTAATTAGATTGTTTGGAGTGCACGCTAGATTAATTTATTGATCATTCTATTGCTAGTAAAGGGTTAGGATATCCGTGTAATTGTTGAATAATCCTTACACAAGTAGAGAACGTGAGACCTCGCAGAGGGATTCCGTGGAGCAATCGTGTGTGAGGACAACACTAGTAAGTGGACCTTGCGCTAAGAGTCTAACTGCTAGGATCAACCTAAGTTCACATAACTTAAAGCTTCCGATTGGGTTACACCTTGAGTGCGCTACTATTTGGTGGTTCGGTTGGATAGAACTTGATAAGCGAGCGCTTAGGTATCCGGTTAAACGAGGAACTTTGGGGATACCACTGCTCTAGCTGCTTTCCTACGGTTGGTGATGAATGGTTCTGACGAAGATAGATAAGTATCCTACTGAGTCAACGTTTGGTAACGGCTAAGGACTCCTTGATCATCCCTTTCATCTTATTCTCTTTTTATTCTTTTTATTTATTTCATAAACCAATCCCCCTTTCTTTTATCTTATTTTGCTATCTAAATAACCTATCAATTACACAGCTCTCTGTGGGAACAATCTCTTACTACCGCTATACTACCAGTTAATTAGTGGGAAATATCTTAATTAATTTGTTGTGCTTACGACACGCATCAGCTGTAGTGACAATAACGTAAAACTTCGAAAACTTGTTCGTTTCTTCAAACCTGCAGAGACGAGCAAAATCCATTATTTAAAATCATAACTTGATTTTCATAAAACTGTGAGCAATTCACGAAATTTCCATCATGTGAGCAATTCACTTAGTTTTCACCGTGTGAGCAACTTACACTGAGTGAACATTCATTGATTTTCGTGCATACACTATTAAATCACAAAATCCATGAAAACATTATTTCACTACGAATAATTGTTTGCTTTTAATAATTGTTCAAAATCAAAATTTGATTTTACAAAATTTCCAAATTTCGTGAATAATTCACGTGAACTTTTTGTAAAAAAAAACAAAGTTTGCGTGAGTTAATAACTCATATAAACTTAAAAAAAATATAAAAAATAACTCGAACGAGCGTTCGTCTATCAAACGAGGGTCTTTTCTATTTTTGCCCGCATATCCAAAGTAATTTTTTTTTTCATGAAAGCTCATAGACAAAATTTTCTTCACTGCAATTAGATCATGTCTATTCAAACAAAACATATATATACATCTCTTTCGTATTAGGAATTATCGCCCGTTTCTTAAACCGACGGACGGACGTTTCCTTAAATTTTTTTATAGAAAACCTAGGCATGCATCTACACATATGGGTTTTGTTTTATGAACTACTCACGAGTAAAAAAAAAAAAAAGTTTCGGACTTACTTGGTCGGCGTCGGCCAGAGCTTCGCCGGACGGTGGTCGGTGACAGTCGGCGGCGACTGAATCCCGGTATTTTTTTTTTCCTCCTCCTCTGCTCGGACGTGAATAGGTAAGGGGAGAGTGGTCGGTTGGTGGAGATTTTTTTTTTATTTTTAGGGCTTCTTCCCTTTTATATCAATTTTATTTCCAAAAACCTAAGCAAACAAGGATTTCCTCTTTTGGGCCCGGGCCCGTAAACGCTAAACCGACCAAAACTGGACGTTTGGCCGTCCAAATTAGCAGTGACTCGTCTCTCCGCGCTCACGAGATGACACTCTATCATACTGACATGGTCCTTATCTGGGAATTTGCTCGTACATGACATCAATGGAGCAAATCGGGGATTCTGAAAATGCCTTTGTACGACTAAGTTCAACTACTTATCTCGTATACTGGAAAACTACCATCCAGTGCTTACTGCGGAACATGACTGTCCCTCACTAAGCAGGAGACTTAATGTTGATGGTGGATTTTCGGCAAGGGCTAAAATCGTAAAATCATGATACTGCATGTTTCTGGCCCAGCTTCAAGAATGTATGTGACAATTCATATTTTTTGATCCGTGAACCATTTCACGATCTTTGACTGAGTGAACGTTCTTCTCAGAGCTATGATGAATATGTTTCTCGAAGGGCTTCTCAGCTGAGCTTTCGATGCTTCACACATTTCATCATCACCTCTACATAGAATCAAAATGATTGGGCGGCTCCTAGACATATTGCATGCTAGTATAAAGCCTAACGCCTTCAGGACGTCACGCTTCTCGTTGTTCCCTGACTACGTAGAGAGACAGTGTATATAATCTCTTTATGACTGGGCGGCTCCTAGATATATTGTATGCTAGAGACTAACGCCTTCAGGACATCACGCTATTTGTTGTTCTCTGACTATACACCCCCTCAGAATGAGTATGATGCTTCAATTATCTCATATCTCAATTCTGCAAATAGGTTAATTCTAGCGTGTCATTCATCAAATGAATTCCTAGAAAATAATCCATTCTATCTCATTACTCTGTTTCATGGCTGATCCTCAGCTGGATTCCATGGATTAGTAATAGATACTCAACTCATTTTATTACTCCGTTTCATGAATCATTCTCAGCTGAATTTCATGAATTAGTAATAAATACTCAAATGATTTTTATTACTCCGTTTCATGATTTATTCTAAGCTGAATTTCATGAATTAGTAATAAATATTCACCGATCGGGCATCTGGGCCACTACCGAGTAAGCCCCGAGAAAATGGTGTGAGTGTACTGAGCAATAATGCACAAACGAGCACCCAAACACATGAACGAGTGTTCAAAAATATGGACGAACGAGGAACCTATGCAAAATATGAAGGAAAATAATATTAAATAAAATAAACAAGAGGCGTGGGACCGGGCCCACCGGCCGGCTGGTCATTCACCGTGGCCGGTCCCCCTCTTCCATTACTTTATTTTATTTTGACCCATTTTATTATTTTCCTTGTTTGAGCAAACTCCTTCGTTTTAGCAAAACCCCTAGTTTATCCATATTTACCTTCAAACTAAGAAAAAAATAGTAAAAAATAGGGAAAGGTGTCACGGGACCGGGCCACCTAGCCCGCCGGTCATGCCCTAGCCGTGACCGGTCTGATAGACGCATTATTGTGTCTAATATGTCTCAATTGTATATATTGTTAGTATTCGATTTTGTATTTATTTTGTTATTTCATGTCTTTATAGGTATTTTTAGAGAAATAAGCTCTTGCGACGAAATTGGTTCGTAAAGTAGTGTTTTACACCCCAGGATAGAGTACTAAATGCACCCCAGAAATGCACCGGAAGCACACCAGAAATACACCGGAGAAACCCTGAAAAAGTGTTTAAAACACCCCAGAAAAAGTGTTAAAGGCACCCACCAAAATTACAAAAGGCACCCTAAAATTTGATAAGGGCGCCCCCAAGGCAGCCGAGCTGCTAAAGGCACCCGCGTTTTGGATTCAGGGCACTTCACCCTCTTCGTTTGTAAATGAAAAAAGGCGGGAAAAAGAAGAACATAACTGCAGATTTCTCAGGGCGGATTTTGGACGTGATTTTATGCAATATTTTCGTGGATTTGGTTTGGTAATAGTCTGATACGACTAAACAAGGATGGTAAGGACTTTGGATTCGATTGGATATTGCAGAATAATCGTGTGGAAGAAAATAGAGGAGCACGAGTTTGCAAGGGTCTGTTACGGGATTACAAAGAGTTTTAGCGTGTTTGGATAGAGATTGGACGCTGCAGAAGCGTGAAGGAGTCAAACAAGGAGAGTTTGGAGTGAATTGGAATGCTACAGATGCGTGAAGAAGAAGAAAAAAGAAAGAAAATATTCCCGTGGCTGGCAGCATTAATGAGAGTGATTCCGGATTTATTACAGTGATTTTGAGCCCCTGTCGAGTATATATAGGGTTCTGGGGATGCTTACAAAGGCGAGGGAGAATTGGGAGAAGCACAGAATCGGAAAATCGAAGTTGCAGGAAAAACAATTTTTCTGCTGGTGAAGAACTTACGAAGAACATAAGACGCTCAAAGACAGTCGTTCCTCAATAGTGCTTGTGACGGTTATTTGTTATCGTTTATTGTAACAGTTGAGTTTGTAACAAATATAAATGTTACAAACCCGGTTTTTATCATTTTTCTCCCATTTCATCATTTGTGAACCATTTTTGAGCATTAATAAAGATGAATTTTGAGCATGTTTCCATGATGATGATGAGCAAATTCTCGCGTAAACAAGGCACGGAGGAAGCTATTGATGCATGAATAATTGGTAATTATTTTACTTTTCTCTAATTTGCATTTTATAATTCACTCAAATCACTGCTTTGCAGAATTTTAATTGTTTGCATAATTTTCTTAATTAGTTGTGATTCAATTAGATA
Organism: Papaver atlanticum; assembly: GCA_023531105.1. Lineage (NCBI taxonomy): Eukaryota > Viridiplantae > Streptophyta > Magnoliopsida > Ranunculales > Papaveraceae > Papaver > Papaver atlanticum. The sequence goes on along the minus strand of JAJJMB010005286.1, from coordinate 3,536,527 downwards.
GGTTATACGTTGTTTAGATAATCTATGCTTAAGGGATACAATTAATGTTTGAGAATATGCTTGATTATTTGTGAATTAAGAAAAAGAGATTTTAAAGATAATTAGAGTTTTGGAATTTTTACCATCATTCATTCATGTGTAATAGTGGAATCTAGTGTCTTGGTTATTTTCAATCTAAAAAAACAAAAACAAATTTGGATTTAAATTTTCTCTATTTTTAGTTTAAATAAGTCTAAAATCAATTACTTTCACAAGTCTCAACGAACCTTTTTACTACAACAAAGTTGAAATCACATCAATTTTTGGCACCGCCGACGCGGACTTGTTTTTAAGTTAGAGTTTTTAGATTTATTATTATTTCTTTTTTTTCTTTTTCTTTATTTTTTTATTTTTTTTATTTTCTCTTTGTTCTATTTTACGTTTCCTTGGGTATATTTCTTTGTGCTATAGGTTTGGAGTTTGGACCGAAAAGAATTTAAGCCAAAGACTTTGGTGACTAAGAGATTAGGAGCCAAAGATAAAAGCTAAAAGAAAAGGGAAAGAAAGACAAAGATTTTATTTTATTTTATTTTATTAGGTTTTTAGATTTTATTTTTATTTCTTAGATTTTCTTTAGATTTTATTTTTAGAAACTGTATATAGGGCTTTATTTTTGTATTTTATTTTTATTTTTTGGACATTTGAACACTTGGACATTATTTTTATTTTTAAAACCCTACGGAAGGGTAGTTTTAAATATAAACTGTTTGCAGGGAAGGACGACGATTACGATATCGTCTCGGCCCCTTGGGTTCGTACATGACATAGGAGTCGTGGTCCGAGTCGACTTCAGCGGTTCTTCGCCCGTCTGGTACGGGAGGTAATTTTTTCGAAACACCCGCGAATCCCCTGTCAGCGGGTTTACTGTCTGCCTTAAGGTGAATATATGTTGAGGACTGAATACAGACTTTAATTTCCTAGTAAAGGGCAAGGACTGGCAATACAAGATAAGGGTTCGGATTTCACCACCGTTCTCTTCTTGCTCGCCTTAGGAAAACATATCCTACGCGAACCCAAGCTTAAAATATTGACTAGAACGAGACCTATAGGGTAACGCGCTTAATAGGAAAGTCGTTCGAAAAATATTGGTTGCTCTTCTAAGCATACTTTGAAGTTCAGGAAGATTACTGTATGTCGATTAGAGCCTCCTTGTAACCCAGGGAAGCGTTGCCAAAGAGGTGGGGGTATCAAAGCTCCTCTGAGCTTCCCCTACTTCTCTTCGACTCACTTTATTCGGATCGATCTAGAGAGGTTTTCTTAGATTTTTACGAATTCCTTTTCGAAGGATTAGAAGTTGGTCTAGAAACAATCTAAGTGGAGCCATCATGCTTGTTGTTTGCTAGAAATTTTTAGGTTTGTTTTGGTGGAGTCAGCCTGCTGTATGTTTGCTTAGAACCTCCCTTCTTTAGGATTTTTATTTTTCTTAGTGTATGCCAAAATCGCTCAAGTCCATTAGTGAGCGTGCTTGGAAAAGAGATACTTTTGGCCGTTTGATTAGTGACGAGCCTAGAGGTTTTTCTTTTGAAGACGGGGAGCTCGAAGACTCCTCTTTGGAGAGCCCTGTTTTTGGAAACTTCAATTTTGAGAATTTAAGTCTTAGTGAGGAATTCACCCCTAGGATTTTTACTGTGCCAACAATGACAACTTTGAAGGAGTACATGTACCCAACTAGGACCAACTGACCATCGTGCATTAAGTTGCCAGCCTCTACGGCTAGTTATGAGTTGAAACCTGGTATTCTTCAGATGATCCTTATATTCTTAGGAAAAGATGATGAAAACCCTTACTTTCACATTAGGGACTTTGAAGAAATTTGTGGAACAATTAATATTAAAGACCTTAGTGAAGAAGTCTTGAAACTTAGGATGTTCCCCTTTTCCCTGAGAGATAAAGCCAAGACCTGGCTGAACAACCTACCATATGAATCCATAAAAACATGGCAGGAACTTATTGATGCCTTCTATTTTAAATTCTACCCTAAGCATAAAACTGCAGCTCTTAGGCAGAAAATTAGTACAAGTGTTCAAAAAGAGGGAAAATCTCTTTATAGGTTTTTAGAGAGATTCAATGATCTCTTATCCCAATGTCCTCACCATGGGTTTGACAAAATGAAACTAGTAGGGATTCTTTATGATGGTTTAGACTATTCGACCAAAGCCACGGTCGAGTCTTTGTGAGCTGGTGAGTTCACTAGTAAAAATGCTAATGATGCGTTTTCCTTCTTAGAAGATGTCGCCGAAAAATCCCAACAGTGGGAGTCTTGTGTTGAACCCCCTAAAAGACTCTTGATCAATAGAAGTAGCACCAATGTGGTTGATACAGGCTTTGGGTCTGATGCTAAGTTTACTGCTTTGTCTAAAAGGTTAGAAGCTTTGGAATTGAATCAATCTAAACATAGGTCTTTTGTTGAACCTGATAATAGGATTAGAGCCTCTCAAGTCTCTAGTTGTGGAATAGAACCCAGTAACTCGTTTTGGGAAGGTCAGGATAGTGAAGAGCAAGCCCAGGCTGTCTATAACAATGCTAGATTTGAAAACCGACAGAAGTTTGACCCCTACTCAGAGACCTACAACCCTGATTGGAGAAACCATCCTAATTTCTCTTGGTCTAAAGGACAGAGTCAAGGCCAGTCTAGTAATTCTCAGCCTACCCCAGGTTTTGGTTATAACAAGAACCCTTCAGGTCAAGCCCAGTTCCAGAAACCTTCTGAGAATAGAATAACTAGCTTAGAGGAATCTCTTAGTTTATTAAAAAGGAGCCAGGACATGTTCGTAAAGACCCAAGAAGTATTACTAAAGAACCAGGCTAGTTTTCAAGAGGAAACCAAGCAGAATTTTCAACATAATGCCAAGTCTCTTGCTAAGTTAGAACTTCAAGTTAGTCAAATGGCTAAGATTCTAAGTGAGAGAGATAATGGGAGTTTTCCTAGTCAGACTCAACCTAATCCTAGAGGAGTTCATGAAATAGGAGGAAGATCATCTGATCATGTGAATGCAATCAAAACCCTTAGGAGTGGTAGAGAAATAGACAATAAGGTTGCCATGCCTGATAGTGAACATGTTGTAGTTCACCCTTCTGAATCAGAAGCTGAAGAGATTGATGGAACCTCTAAGGAGACTAATAAGGCCCCTGATAAGCCAAACTTTGTTCCCAGAGCCCCATTCCCGCAATTGCTGGTACCAACTAAGAAGGAGTCCACTTTTAATGACATTTTGGAGGTTTTTAAGCAGGTAACTATCAACCTTGGTGCATGCTCACTCGAGAACCTGGGCGCTACATGGCCGGCCATCATCCCATGTAGCCGGTCTCTCCTTCACTCAGTGGTTGATTTTCAATAAGTCATCAATTGATAAAAATTAGGGTTTCGATCTGAATGCTCTGCAAATCATAATTCTGAGCAAGTTTAAACAATAATATTTTATGTTGATCCAACAATCAACATCATAAATTTATTATATAATATTCGGTCCAGCTACTAATATTTTATTTGGTCATGCTACCAATAATTCATCAAACGAGCAATTTTTGCTCTGACGAGGAATATTGATTCAACTATCAATATTCAATATTTCATCAAACAAACAATATTTTCTCAGACGAGGAATATTGATTCAACCATCAATATTCAGTAATTTATCAAATGAGCAATATTTGCTCAAACGAGGAATATTGATTTAACTATCAATATTCATTAATTTTACTCAGACGAGCAATATTTGCTCAGAGTATTAATATTGATTCAACTATCAATAGTCAACAATTCATCATACGACCAATATTTTCTCAGACGAGCAATACTTGCTCAGACTATCAATATTCATTATGTGACTCAATTATCAACATCATTCATTCGAGAGCTATACGTCCCAGCAGACATGTTCAATCCATGAATTTTATAGCATTCAACAATCATGCTCGACTGAATAATACTTAGACTCATCATCTAATCAAGTCAACGACTGACTAATAAAACACACGTCTGCCTTGCAGACTCCATGTTCGTGAGACATCAATCACGTCACATGGGGGATATTAATTAAGGTTTTGGTATGGCGGCCTACGGCACGTGTGTTCATCCACGATGAGAAATGTGAGTAAGTCGTGAAAGCAGTTGAGGGAGTTAGCAAAGTAGTGGGTGGACAATCAACCAAGTCTCCGCATGACCTGGAACTGGTTTAACCACGATTTCCACTCTTTCACTCAAACAACCGTCACACTTACTAGAGATCAATGTGTCTACATTCTAGCAATATAAATAAGTTTCTTAATCCACGATTGAGGACAGGTTTGGTTGGACAGACAATATCTATCGTCTAACCAAGAATAATCGTGTGAGCAACATTCTCTCTCAATTGAGCAGAATTCAGAACTTATTCGAACCCAGTAGTTCATTTTTGGAAACCTACAACACATTCACAATCCTTGATCATCATTGATCTCACACTCTTCTCGGATTCCCTCTTACAGATCAACCCTCTTCTCTCTTTGTGACCGAATTGACTCTGGAACGACCATTTCTTGGTTTAGGCCGGAGTCATACAGATTGATCTCTCGAACTCAAAGTACACCCGTGCAGTGTATCTGTTTGAGGTTAAGCAATTTGCTCGGTTGAGGAGTCCCGTATGCACGGCCGTCTCTTCACTTTCCTAAAAAACCAGTAAATCGTTTTTCCTCATCAACAGGTATACGTGGACATTCCTGAATACGGAACAAGAGTATATCCAAGATGTTTCTTGTCGTGATTGCATATCGTATCTTGAATGAACATTCCAGTGAAATGGTCGATTTGGAGAGGGTCCAAAATCGACCACTTGGTAAAATATTGCTTAGGTGGGGTTACCCACTTATAGCGTCTTGCAACAGCTAAGTTGGTAACAGAGTTGAGTCCCCGACTAGAAGAGCATGTTCGAAAGCAGATAATATGGACGTATGAGGAGGAACAAGACTTGCCTAAGTTCGGAATCTCTTGAAAAATGCTAACGCATCTTCTCCAGGTTCTTGTTTCATCTCCATCAGAGTTTTAAATCCTTCTAAGTGCTCTGACGATGATGGAGTATCTATCATATCTTCTTAATCATCAGAACTTTCCACATTATAGAAATGTGCAACCGAAGGCGCTTCGTCAATAGTCATCTTTTCAGCATGGATCCACGTTCGTTCGAGGATCATGTCATATCCCAGATCCTCCCTAATTATGTAAAACTTGGTTTCTGCCCAGGTTGAACCAATTTTCATTTTGAGAATGATATAGCCGTATGTATCTCTGAGTATTCCTTCGTGATCCCTAATTGAGATGGGAGCATGAGTAGCTTCTTGTCGAGTGATGCTTGCGGCTCTAAAGGGATAACATTGACAGAAGTGCCAACATCAACCAATGCTCTCCTGAATTCATTTCCCTTGAGATGGACCGTGGTAAGAAGTCCCCAGTCGTACATCTCCTTGTCTGTGGCTGGAGGTTCAGGGAGCGTTTCCGGAATGGATAAGCGTTTCCCTGATACTATGTGATTCAAATCCATGAACATGTCTTTCCTCTGAGCCTTTGACAGATAAAGCAATTCACATATATGCTCAACTAAGGATTGAACTGCTTCCTTGACAGGTTGCTCAGAAAGGTAAAGGTCCTGTTCGGGAGAGGATTCTTGTGTACTCCTTTAGTCCCCAGTTCTCCTGAATCGACCTTTTCTTCGAAGATGCTTTTTAAGATTCTACAATCGCTTGTTGGATGATTGACAAATCTATGAAAGCGGTAATAACGTGGATTCTCCATCTCCTCCTCAGTTGGCTCTCTCCTGATGGGATTGCATCATCCTGAATCCAGACTTCTAATAATTCGATCACTTCTTCAATAGGGAAAGGAAAATCTTTGCATTTCGAGTTTGGTTATCCTTTTTTAATTCTTTTGTAGGAGCCTAGCATGTTGGAGAAGCGCTCTTATTTGTGTATCATCAGTCTTCCTTTTGCTCCCTTTAGTAACAATATTTGTGGAAGGTTGGAGGTTGTAATTCTTATTGATCATGCGCCTGGTGTTGCCTCGAGTTCTCGTGGTTCCTCGAATTTGTAGCTTTTGCCATTTCTAGTAAGGCTGGAGCAGCGGTCGCTGACCGTTTGGATGCTTCATGAAGCTCTGAGAAAGTCTGGAATCGAAGATTCTCCAGTAAAGCTCTGTAGACCTAGATCGTTCCGTTAATGCACAAGTCTACAAGCTGCTGTTCAGTGATATTTGGATCGTGACAATCCAAAGCTTGGACTATGAATTTTTCACATAGTCGTTCGGATATTCATTATTCTTCAGAAATATCCTTTCTTGATTAGAGAAAGAAATTTGTTCCGAGACGAAGAAGTATTTATGGTAGAAAGCATTAATCATTTCTCCCCAACTGGTGATGCTTCCTGGCGCGATGTTATTGCACCAGGTGTATGCTCGTCCAGTCAGATATTTTGAAAATTCCTTCAAATGAACAACATGATTGTGTTCATGTTCACCCAATGATTCTAGGAATTGAGAAACATGTTCTCGAGCATTGCCCGTTCCATTGTAGAGCGTGAACATTGGAGAAGTGTAAACTTTAGGAAGAGGAATTTTCTGTGTAGCAGCAGGGTATGAAAGTTGATGACGATGGATAGAGGACGTCTTATATTTTTCAAGATTCTCCAAGAGACGCTACAAATCTTTACGAGTGATTCCTTCGCTGACGGGTTGTCTGCACCAACTTCATCATCTTCCGGAATCTAGATTGTGGAGGCATTATGATCAGTGGCCGAGGATACTTCCTTGGATTTTTATTTTTCACGTTGGGGCTGAGCTTGCTCGGACGACAGTCTGTCCGTGAGAGTCTTGAGATAAGTGCACAACTCTTTCTGTGTTGCAGCCATATCTGTCTGATTCTTGGCGAGGACTTCTTGAACCTTCATGAGATCAGCAATGGTAGGTGGATTTTTTATGATTTCATCAGCAGATCGGCCGAAGATAGGGTTGTTTCCGATATTGGTTTGAGGAAGGGTAGTACCAGTAGCGCTACTGTTGGAAGCCGGAGTAGTTTCTTGAGTACCACCATTATTGCTAGTGCTAGCACCGTTTGGGTTAGGATTTATAACTGAACCTAACCTAAGATCAACCATTTTGATGAATTGGGATTGCAACCGAGAGATTAATCTCCCACTGTGGTCGCCAATTTGTTGATGGGGAAAAATGATTTGCTGGTTTTTTTAAGAAAGTGAAGAGTGACCGTGCGGGCGGAGACTCCTCGACCGAGAAAATTTCCTAAACCTTTTTCAAACAGATGCACTGCACAGGAGTGCTTTGAGTTCAAAATATCAATATGTAGGACTCCGACCTAAACCAAGACAATGGCCGTTCCAGAGTCAATTCGGTTTCAAAGAGGGATTAGGGTCGATCTGTAGGAGGAAAGATAAGAAGTGTGTGAGATCAATGATGATCAAGGATTGTGGATGTGTTGGAGATTTATGCAAGTGAACTGTTGAGTTCGAGTAAGTTCTGATTGATTGATTGAATTCTGCTTTGTTGAGAGTTCTTGTTCAGGTAAGAATTCTTCCTTAGACGATGATTCTTCGTTGTTCAATCATGGAATTGAGAGACTTATTTATATTGCGAGAATAATAGACACATTGATCCCAGTAAGTGTGATGGTTGTTGGAGTGAAATAATGGGAAAGTGGAAAATCGTGGTCAAACCAGTTTCATGTCGTACGGAGACTTGGTTGATTGTCCATCCACTACTTTGATAACGCTCTCAACTGCTTGCACGACTTACTCATATTTCACATTGTGGGTGTACACACGTGCCGTAGGCCGCCAGACCAAAACCCTAGTTAATATCCCCCCATGTGACGTGATTGATGTCTCACAAACTTGAAGTCTGCAAGGCAGACGTGTATTTAATTAGTAAGTTGTTTACTTGACTAGATGATGAGTCTTAACATTGATGAGTCGAGCATAATGAATGAATATGGTATGCTCCGGGACTCATGGATTGAGCATAAGGTGTTTTCTGAGATATGCTAAGACGCTGAATCTTGATGAATTGTGATATGTCATTTTACCAGTCGAGATAATAATAATATTTTGGGAATTTGGATGATCGTCCGATGAGGTTGCTCGATCATGGGCTTATTTTGATATGTTCGATAGGAAATCAAAGATATTGTTGAATTATGCAGAATGTTCATTTCTGATCTAATATATCATGGATTATCGAATGACAAAGTAGGAATCAGAAATATTGGATGGTTGTCCGTTCGAACAGTGTTGCTCAGTCAAGAAAAAATGTTGGTAGCAGGACCAAACATTAAATTAGAATATTGATTGCTGAATCAATGGAATTTTTGAATGTTGATAGTTGAATCAACGTGAAGAATATTGCCCGGTCGAGTAATTGATTTTTGAATCAATGAGTTCTGAACCCAGTTGAATGACCAAAATAAATATTGCTAGTTTAAGCAAATATTGCTCGATTCATGAATTATTTGTAGCGGGACCAAATAAAATATTAATTAAAAATACTGGTAGCTGGACCGAATATTGTATAATTAATTAGGATTTTTATTTCTGGATCAACATAAAATTATTAGTGTTTGAACTTGCTCATAATTATGGTTCGCAGAGCATTTGGTTTGAAACCCTAATTTTGATCTATTGTTGATCAATTGATGATTTACTGGAAATCAACCAATGAGTGAGAGAGGGACCAGCTACATGGGATGATGGGCCGACCATGTAGCGCCCAGGTGCTTGAATGAGCATGCACCAAAGTCACCAGTTTGTGAAAGGATGATTAAATGCTCATTTAATCATTATTAAAATAGTGGTTGTCTGAGCATTAGGTGGTAAAACCTAATAATGGAGAAGGAGGGACCGACCAAGGGGTATGAAACCGTCCCTGGTGGTCTTGGAACCAACTGATGGTCGATTGATCTAATATGAATTATGAAATATTAATTAGGTCAAAATCATAAGAGAGTGTAGGACCGGCTTCTGTAAAACAAGAGGCCGACCTTGGTCGGTCAAGGTGGCATGCCCGTGTCACCATATTTTTCGTGACTCAATCCTGAGAATTTTGGTATTTTATGGTGCGCGTTTGAGCAATATTTTGGATTTTCAGAAGAGTTTGATCTTGACTGAAACTCTCGATTTTGCTTGAATGAGCAAGTAGAACTTTGCTCGTGTGACCAATATTTTGAGAATATTAAAATAAATGATATTTTAATATTTTCCGTGAGAAGTCCGGATGGTCGTGTGACCATTTGACTTTTTGGCTTTTGATAGTTTGAGCAATATTTGAGAAATACGGAAAAATTAGGTTTTTGCTCAAACGAAGGAGTTTCATGAGATGAGAGAAGAAATAATAATAATAAAATAAGGAATTGAAGAGGTGTGGGACCGGCCACGGATAAGGCATGGCTGGCCGGCCCGTGTGCACGGTCCCGTGCTCTTCCCTATCTTATATAATTATTTTCATCATTCGAGGAAATATGGAGAAACTAGGAGTTTTGCTCAAACGAGGAGTTTTCAAGGGACAAGGTAAAATAATAAGATAAGTTAGAAGAATAAATAAAGGGATAGGCGGGACCGGCCACGGAGGCATGACCGGCCGGCCGGTGGGCCCGGTCCCGTGCGCCTCTTTTATTTTATATTATTTTCCTTTGTATTTTGCATAGGTTTCCTCGTTCGTCCATATTTTTTAATGCTCGTTTATGCATTTTGTTGCTCACTCATGCATATTTGGGTGCTCGTTCGTGCATTATTGTTAAGTACACTCGCACCATTTTCTCGGGGCTTACTCGGTGGTGGCCCAGATGCCCGAACAATGATTATCTATTACTAATTCATGGAATTCAGCCGGGAATAAGCCATGAAACGGAGTAATGAGATAGATTGGTGATCTATTACTAATTCATGGAATTCAGCCGGGAATAAGCCATGAAACGGAGTAATGAGATAAAATAGATTATTTTTCTAGGAATTCAATTCATGAATGTTGCGCTAGAATTAATCTTTGAATGGCTCTATACTAGCATGCAATATGTCTAGGAGCATTATGTTTATTTGAGAATGAAGTATGAGATGATTGAAGCATCATACTCATTCTGAATATTGATTATGCATAATTAGGGAACAATGTGGCATCCTGAAGACGTTAGCACTCCATACTAGCATGCAATATGTCTAGGAGCCGTCCAATTATTAAGAGATTCTACACATATGCATTATACATAGTTAGGGAACAATGTGGCATCTTGAAGACGTTAAAGTTCTATACTAGCATGCAACATGTCTAGGAGCCATCCAATCATTTCGATTCTATGTAAAAGTGTTGATGAAATATGCAAAGTGTCGAAAAGATCAGTTGGGAGGCTTTACGAATAACATATTCATACAGAGCTCTGAGAGGGTGTACGCTCAGTCAGAGGTTGTTCGTGAATTTCACATACGTGTCTGAAGCCATGTCAGAAATATGCAAAATTGCGATCTCTGAGAGGGTGGACGCTCAGTCAGAGGTTGTTCGTGAATTTCACATACGTGTCTGAAGCCGTTTCAGAAATATGCAAAATTATGATTTTACGATTTTAGCCTTTGTCAAAAATCCACCATCAACACAATGTTACGTACGTTGTTGAAGATTCTAAACAGGACACTGGTTCTGATTCTAACAAAGAAGTGTTCCATGAAGATCCAGTTATTAATAAGTTTCTCACGGAATATCATCAGAAACTTTTAGATATTGAAATCTCCTTATTCAGCAAGAAAGTTCAATATGATAGACTTCTTCGTGACAAGCAGTACGTTAATCAACTTAGATAGTTTTCAACTCAACTGTATAAAATTTACAAGACTTGTTCTTGTGAATTGGTGTATTGAAATATAGGTTACAAGATTTTTTCGTGTTGGAATTCGGTTCTAGTACAATTCGGGCTCATACTAGGTTTTCCTTGTCAAACAATCTTGTATGCAGTTTTTATAGTCGAACATATAGATTTTAAAAGGATTGCTATATAAATTCACGAACAAAATAAGTTATTGGTGTACTTGGTACCCTCTCATTTTCACAATCCTTATGGCACCATTGGGAGGTATAAAGCAAGATTTTTAGCTAAAGGCTACCATCAACAAGAGGGGTTTGACTACTTAGATGCTTTTTGTCCTATAGCTAAGACTATTAATATCATGTTATCAATGATAGTTCATTATGATTGAATAGTTAAAGTAGTTAGATGTTATTGATGCTTTCCTCCATGGTGAGCTACAAAAATTTGTTCGCATGAATCAGCCTTTAGGTTTTCATGATAAGACTCATTCCAACTTTGTTGGTTTCATAAGTTTATTTGTGACACCACACAGGCCATTAGAGCATAGTATGAGAAGTTGGTTGATATTTTACCCTACTTTCACACACAAAATGGTTCTCAAATTACTGTTCTTATTGTGTGATGACAATCTGATTACCGGTTATTAAATTATTTATTTTTGCGATGAAGTTATATTTTAGCTGTTATTTTCCATCTAAGGAATTAAGTTGTCTTCGTTATTTTCTAGAACTTGAGGTTAAAAGGAATTTCATTGTTGCACACTTCTCTGAATCTAAATATCTCATAAATTTACCCAAGAAGACTAATATGGTGGGAGCTAAGCTTGATCAACACCTACAGTTGTTGATTCAAAAATGAGTAAGTCAGATGGTATTCTTCTTGAAGATGATACTGAGTTCAGATCTCTTACAAGTGATCTTCAATATGTTATTTGGACAAGATCATGAATTTTCTATGTAGTCTGACAGAAGATATGCTAGTGGAAACTGTGTCTTTTTATGCTCCAATTTTGTGTTTGTTGCTTGATCATCAACAAAGCAAAACACGGGTCGTTTGCATATACTGCAATGGGAGTCTTTTGGGTATGTCAATCGCTCGCGGATTTAAACTCTCCTTACTTTTTTTTCTCTTGGTTGTAATAATTAACAAGAGTGATCTTACTTTTGCTTCAAATCATATTCTTTATAATCGAATGAAGCATATAGCTATTGATCATCACTTCATAGAAAAGTTTATTATGTCACTAGTTTTGAAGGTTTTTTACATTTCTAATAATGCTCAAGTTGCCGATGTTTTACAAATTGGAAAATAATCGTTTGGTCCTTTTTTAGGTGGTCCCAAGTCAGTTTAGTCCTTTGGGAAAACGCCTTTATTGTTTGGTCCATAATTATTTAAAAATATAAAACAGACAAAAATACCCTTCCGTGTTAATTTTTACTTATTTTCTTGTAGCAGTTCATTCGTCAAAATGAACTCCTGTTAATTTCTGCTTAATTTCTACTTATATTTCCAGAAATCACCTTTTATCAGGAGTTCATTCGTCAAAGTGAACTCCTGATAAAAACATATATAAACCAGAGTTCATTCCAGAAATGAACTCCTGATAAAAACCTATATAAACCAGTGTTCATTCCAGAAATGAACTCCTGATAAAAACCTATATAAACCAGAGTTCATTCCATAAATGAACTCCTGATAAAACATATAAACCAGAGTTCATTCGTCAAAATGAACTCCTGATAAAAACCTATATAAACCAGAGTTCATTCCAGAAATGAACTCCTGATAAAAACCTATATAAACCAGAGTTCATTCCAGAAATGAACTACTGATAAAAACATATAAACCAGAGTTCATTCCAGAAATGAACTCCTGATAAAAACCTAAAAAAACAGAGTTCATTTGTAAAAATGAACAGCATCATCATCATCATCTTCATCTTCTTTGATGTCTTCAACAGCAGCAGCAACATCGTCGTCTTCAAACACCAGCAGCAACATCATCTTCCATCGTCTTCGAAACCGAGTTCGTTTCATCATCGTTATCGTGTTCATCATCTTAACCAGCTACAGCAACAACAACAACAACAGATCTTGAAAGTATTCATCATCATCATCTTCATCATACAACAGCAGAAAGAAGAAAAAAAAAAAAAAACCCATCACGAGTTCATCTTCAATATCAAAACAACACGAACTTTGTTTCTTGTTTACATCATTTTCTGATGTTTCTTGTTTTACATCATCTCTGTAAATTAAAAACCCTAGAAAAATACCTATCTTCATTGATTCTATGTAGCAGCAGAAAAGAAAAAAAAAAAAAAAAAAAAAAAGTAAATCTGGAAAGAAAAAAAGAGGTGAGAGAAAGTAAATCTGATAATGATTTCTTTCCTCTTTACTTTTCCTATATATATGGTCCTAATCTAAAAGGGTATTTCTGCCACTGTAAGATGACAATTACATCATCCATGACATCATCCTAGGACCAAACCATAATTATTAGGACCAAACAATAATATATATTTAAAAAAAAAAAAACAGACAGTTGACTCAGTCAACCGGACCAAACTCATCCTAATATATTATTTCTAGAACCTATTAGTATTTCCTACTTTACAAATGAGGGGATATCTACCGAGAGATTTTCTTTTTCTCATAGGCAAACTAAGTGTTTTGTCTCGTTCTCAGCTAAACTTGACAGGGGTATTGTAAAACAGTTGTGTAAGCGGATGTACCAGCAGTGCCGGGACAAGCCTGACAAGGGTTGACTGAGGCTATGGCCCCGTCCCTGTTTTTACCTTGACACCGTTTTACCACTGAATATTTTTAAATTTTAAGCTTAGTCCACCCACATAGTTTTAGTCAGCTAACTAGACTCTCCTTTTTAGTTTTTAGCCCACGCCATTGAGGGAATTAAATATTAAATTTTACTTAGAGCATACAACATTTTTCGTTTGGACACATTTTTCAGCAATTTTTTTCTTCTAACAATAATCTTCTTTCTGATATCATTTATCTTTACTAATATTTTGTTCGTTTTCACCTTTATTTGTCGTTTATCTAGTATTTTGTAGGTGTATTACTATTCACCACTAATTATATGATGTATTCCAAACGCCCATCGTGGTCTTCGGGTCTTACCGGTCGGTGACATTTCAGCTATACCCAAAAAAAATAAAAAAATCCTCAGTCCATCCCGTGTAGATTCTTTTGTCGGTCGAGTACTATATGACATTGTAATACTACTCTTCTAATTTAAAAATCATTCTCTCAAAATGTCTTTAGAGTCATCAACTTGTACGCTCCCTCTATGTTAATGTCGGTCGTTTAGACTTTTAAGCCTAATTACGTAACTCGGACTAAGGATTTCCTATCGACAACAAAATGATAACTAAGCAAATACTATATATATTGAAAACGAGATATATTTTATTTATTTATTCATTTATAGATCGTCATGGCACAAAATAGAAAAAATAAAAATGATTACCTGGGTTTACTTTGTATGTTATGCAGTTATGCTTTTAATAAATGCCATATGATGACACTGGTTGGAATTTCATTTAGATATACAATGTACGTTAGATTTTACTTCGCTTGCGTAATAGATTTTGACTTGCATCATCGAGAGAAAAAAATTCGAATTTCTCGATTTTAAAAGACAATAGGGTTTTTCTTTTAGGTTATTAATTTACACTTCAAATTAATTAATTTCTAACGGTATTTAAATTTCATCAACTTTTGCTGATGCTGGAAGAGTTGCATTGTCGGGTCCAAATGAGAAATGGATGTTGTGAGTCATGACTTGCCAGTATACTGTGGTCCAAAATACACAACATAAATAAAATAAAAAGTGTCTAGCCTTCGGATATTTTCATCCATAAAGCAAAAAGAACAGGCGTAATGGATTTTATGCGATATAACCAAAAATAGTAGCTCGGCCAAATCCACGTAGTCCCACTTTCCATCAGAAGATAGCAGATCAAGAAGACACACCAAGCAACAACCGAACGACAACGAAAAAACGTACCATGCAGGAGTAAGCTTTTCAAGGATGCATCTACCAGTGTTGTGAGCAGTCTTTGCTCAGACACTTTCTATAACTATTTTCTCTTTAAAATAGCCTTTTTATTCATGGAAAAAAATAAAGAAAAAGCCGAACACCCTTCTCTCTCCTACATCACATCCATCTGACCAATTTCGACATCTGCCCCAGATGTAACGCTAATCAGGAATCAGCGACTCACCTACTAATTCACTGCCCAACGACGACTGCAGTTTGGAACACCTTATTCACTCAGCTATCGACCTTACCAAACTCCAACTATAACCCCACATGTCCTTTAACGCCGCAAACAACCATTTCTCAAATTCTACTACAATCAGCACCAGTATCTGTCATCTCTTCTGTTTGTTTTCTATTCTGGACCTTATGGTTGGCCAGGAATGAACTAATTTACCGCCAAAAGCAAACAACATCAAAAGAAATACTGGCTTGGGCGGAAAACAACAACAAGAATTTTCCGTGGCAATAGAATCCTTACCTCCAGTGTTACCAGGAGATTCACCGGTTCTTAACCACTCAAGAAATGCCAAAAGGATTTCGAAAATTTCGGTAGGTTGGTCCATACCAAACTTGAATTGGATTAAGATTAACACGGATGGGGCAGCCATGTGGCATCCAGGTTTCGCAGGTGCCGGTTTCATTTGCAGAGACTCCGAAGCGCGAATAATTACAACTTTAGCCCAACCTCTAGGAATTACAACTGCCTAAATTGCAGAAACTTGGGCTCTGCTATTGGCTTCAAGAATAACAACAGAAAGGTAATGGCCAAAAGTTCTCTTCGAGACGGACTCAGAAAACCTTCTGCTCTTCGTCACATCCTCTACTGATCCTCCTTGGCATATCTCAGGGATGAGATTGGAATACGAAAGATTCCGCAAACCGCTATCCAACACAACTACAGAGAAGGAAATCAAGCAGCGGATGGCTTGGCCAATCATGCGGCTGACGGAAGTCAAATGGGAAATCTTTCAACCAAAATTTGCGACCAGACAATCCTGGTTTGTATTAGTCAAGTTTTTTTCCATGACTCTGTGGGTACCACATACCGACATCAAATTGTAACCTAATCTTCTATCAATAAAATGCATGCTTAAAAAAAAAAAAAATGTTCTGTAACAACTGCTCCAAAGTGCTAAAGCAAAACAATCAAAACATAACCAGCATCTAAGCAGCCATGGTTTGCAAATAAAACACGGTCAACTTATAGTGAGGCGTGAGAGCTTCTATAACTCCATGCATAATGAAGGAAGTTTGCAAATAAAACATGGTCAACTTACAGTGAGGTGTGAGAGCTTTTATAAGTCCATATAAGTCCATAGATACGGTACACTGTTGAAGAATCCTATTATTGGGATGCAATGGGGATAATCTGAGGCTGAAAAAACCCTAAAACGAATCATGAACATTAATTTTGAAAACTGCTTATCCAATTAATTTTGGCAATGGGTAATATGTCTTGATTAGTGATTACATTACCCTGAAAAATCAATTTTTGCTCTTTTATTTATTTATTTTATTTATTTTTTCTCTCTCTTTTAGAGAGAAGAAGAAGGATGATTACTTTGAATTTGTTTTTGAAAATCTAGGAAGATTATGAAAAAGACATATGCTCAAAATAGTCAGGAACACCTCTAACTTAATTCGCAGTAAAATTTGTCGCTTCTAATCGCTTAAAGAGCGTAAAAATAATTGATTTTTAAACAAAAATTACGGTTGGAAAACTTCAAAATCCTAGCCGAAACATAAAATACGGCTGGGAAAACATTACGTGCTGGCCATAGCCGGAAAACCTATGATTGGAAACTATAGAAATTCTAACTGTAAACAGAACCTAAGATTGGAAAATGAAGAATGCATAGTCGTAACCGTATTACAGAACAACATGTGTCTGCATCTACCGCTAGGTTTTTAATTTTTAAAAGGAAACAGTCCTAGCTATAAGTGAGTATTTAATTTAGAATTTCTAGAGTTTGGACATACTCGGACTTGAAATGCTAAAATCTTTTCATTTATTAAACAGCATCACAACCCATTAAATACTATTTACTTAACCCGCATTATAAATTTTTTCTAATATCCTCTGCGATATATATATTAAGAAGTCGTTGAGGATGGGAAAATGAGTTTCGTAGTCGAAATTTGAACCTTTCCATTTTCTCTATTCTTTTCTAGATTGAGTTGCGACTTCAGCATCAGTTTCACTTCTAAGTCAAAGTTGATTGCAAATATGAAGTAAAGACAAATATTCTTCAACTTGTCTGCGTATGTGTTTTGGGGTAAAAACTGATTCTGCGGTTTTTGGTAAATTTGGGTGTGTTGATGAGAAGCGAATTCAAACCCTAAACAAATGCACTGCACGTAAGTACTTTTAGATTCGATAGATCAATCTGTAAGACTCTGGCCTAAACCAAGAAATGGCCGTTCTAGATTCAATTCGGTCACAAAGTGAAGGAGAAGGGTTGATCTTAGGGAGGGAAGCGAAAAAGGTGTTTGAGATCAGAATATTGAATTATAAGGTGTGGTTGTTTTATGACTTGTATCAGAATGTGGAACTGGCTTGCAGAATGTAAGCTATAAGTTCTTGGTGTTTTCTGGATACCTATGTTGATAACACTTGTGTCGTTATTGTCGAAATAGATTGAAAACCTATTTATACAAGTCATTGAGCGCACCCTGACCTCGTAGGAAGTGGAGGAGATTAAGTAGTGAAGAAGTGGGGTTGTGTAAGAGGTGGTGATCATCACGTTTCCATTATGAGGGAAGACTGGTCACACCTTCACCCACTACTCTCATCGTTGTTAACCGTCCGTCCTTTCCTGACACTTTCTCGTAGTGGGCGCGTTGCACGCTGTAAACCGCCAAACCAATACCCCAGTGAGCATCCCCCGGTTTGTGACACGTTTGATGTCTCGAGTAAATGGATCAAGTCGTGGGACTTGCCGCACAGAATAGCACGCGGCGCTATTAGGTTAAATAACTAAGTTATTTGTGAAGCCGATATTCATAAAATATCGTATGTGTTTGATGCACGTAAAGAATCGCTTTTAAGCAAGCAGCTAAAAATAATCGTTATGCATGGAGCATCGTTGTTTTAGAGCTTGTCTAAATTAGTCGCGAGTCGATCGTCTTAAAAAGAAGAGCGTGATCGGACAACTTTGGGTGATCATTTGGTAGCTCTAGGGGTGAGCTACTGCTTGGTCGATCGCTCCCTGTAGACGAGTGGCGGATGGTAGCCATTCTAAAATCCTATCGGTTGATCTAAATTAGATATGGATCGCTCAAATCGGCTAGTCAAGTTGAGTGGCCGAGACGATTTGCGGCAGTTAATGACTGATGTTGAAGCAGCGCGAAGGGCCATCTTTGGGCGATCGTTCGGGATCGCACGGGCGAGCTGTAGCTCGGTCGAACGCTACTTACGGGAGGGGGGTGGACGGTGATCATAGCGGCACCCCATCGATCATCTAGTATCCGATCTAAGCCGTCCGACCAAGCTAGCGAAGTTGGACGGACGAGATGGTTTTGCGGCATCTGCTTGCTGTCGTTGATTTAGGGTTTGGAAGCCGTGCGGCCAACCCTAGTTTGGCTCATCGAATCAAAGTGCTGGGCGCTGATTTGAACAGGCTGATCGACCATGTGCAAAGATGGGCCGCTTGTGAGCACACTGACATCTCATGGGCCATTTTAAATTAGATCTAAGCCATTCGATTTGGCTGGCGAAGATGGGTGGTCATGATCGATTTGCGACAGTAGCATACTGCCGCAAATATAATAAAACGGCCGCGTCTACTCTAGTTCGATCGAACAGTTTGATGCGTCATTGACTTCCCATGAGCAAGTCGATCGATCACGAATGGAATTGGGTCGGCGGTGAACGCATTAGCATCTCTTTAATCGTGCGGGATACGATTTAGGCCGTCCAACATGGCTGGATAAGTTGGATGGATGTGATGATTTGCGATAGTTGTATGCTGTCGCAACCCAAATTAGGGATTTGGAATAGCGCGTTTGCCCTAGTTTGGGAAAACGATCTGACGCCCTCTGGACTTGTCGCGGGCAGGTCGATCGACCAAGGGAGAAGTTGGGACGCCAATGGGTATGCTGGCTCCTCTTTAATCATTCTAAGGGATCTCAGCCGTCCAACTAGGCTGGCTAAGTTGGACGGTCATGATGTATTTGAGACCGTTTTTGCCGGTCTTAGCTCGTTTGAGCTTATTTTTCTAAAAGCGCGAAAACCCATATTAGAGTTAACGTTCGAAGTGCTTGCGGGTGTACTAGATGGAATCCGTTTGGTCGGGAGGTTAGTGGGCCCACCAGTGGTCATCATGATGATCACCTAGTTCCGATAGGAGTAGGCTAGGCCTGTTGAATTTCGTGGCCAAATCGTGTGTCCGTGATCGTTTTTTAAGACTGATATGGACAGTCTAGATTTTCCTTAAGGAATTTAAACGCGTTCGATCGCGCTTAAAAAGTGTGTAAACACGCTGATCTTTTTATAGAAAGTGGTGTGGCATACGTGATTCTTTTCATGCAGGTCTCAATACTAACACTTCGGGAGATTTATGCTACTCCGCTGCGAGCGAACATTAATCGTCATGTCATGCCAATATTGAGAATTCGGCTTGGAACATTGCATAGGAAAATACTAGGTAGGAAATGCATTAGTGAATAATGCCGGTGGAAGATAAAATTCACAGAATATTTTGGGATTGCTGTTGCACGCCCCATTCTGAGTAAATTTCATATATATACAGATATATTGAATTGCTCAATACATATGTGAGCGAAGAGGCTTAAGCACTCATTGCTTTTAAATGGCTTCTGTTCCTTTGCAGGATGACAGTGCATTAAATACAGGGTTTACGATTTTAGCCCTTGAACTGAAAACCACCATCAACAATATGTATCTAAATTGACAAAACAAATCAACTTCATCACGGTTACTAGTGTTACCGGTGTCACCATAAAAGTTTTCATAATTCTTTTTCCAATAGCTAACACTCACTAAACCACATTTCCTTCGTTCTTCTCCCTCTATGGACAACTAGTGCACAGTTTTTGCAAATACATAAGTCTTCATCAAAGTAAGTTGGGTATCCATCTTTAAGTACATTACATTTATGAAGATTGTAAGAGCTTTTAGGAGAGATTATGGATCTAGAAGGGTGGGTATATATGGGTGGACGTATTTTTTACGTAAATAAGATGTGTAGAGGCTATATTTTTAAAATAACTACCCGTTTACTCTCCTAACAACTCTAGTTTTCAAAAACTAGCCAATAAGATGTTATATTAAAACAAATTCAGGTACTTACATCCAGAAAATGCCCATGTCGACCTAGCCATAATGGGACATAAATAAGTTTGTTTTGGTCAGATTTACTGCTAGGAATCCAAGCCGTAACACAAATAATTTTGAGTTTATGCGAGATTTACAGCTATAAACCCTAACCGTAATATATTTCCTGCGTTTGGAAGATCTAGCCGTATTAATGACTCAATTTTTTTGGATTACTCAGAGAAGGTTACAATCCCAACTATAGTGTTAGATTTACGATTGTAAAAAGTAGCCATAAGTAATGAGTCATTTTTTTTTTGGGTTACTCAGAGAAAATTATGGCTAGGTATCTTTATCGTAGAAAAATTCATGGCTAGAAAACCCCGCCGTAGTTTACCAAGTGGGTTAACTTTTAGCTAAGCATTTCTAGGCACTTGCGGTTAGGTTTATGAGTAAATTATTTTGCTCATCGTATTCATAATTACATGAATGAAAACACTCTAATTCATTCATCCACGCTAAATTAATATCGATAACTGAAAAACAAAATGCAATCTATCCGTCTAAATCATTACCAGACACTAAATCCATTCACAAACACCAGACAATGACTCAGATAATAAAATTTCAGAATACTAAGTTTTCATAAACGAAAGACTACAGCTTCATAACTCATTTATCTGAATCCTCATCTTGTTCCTCTTCTACAACTTGAGCTCGACCTCGACCATGTATAAATTGAAATTTACCATGCCCATCTTTATCTCCACCACGTCTACCCTGACCTGAACCACGTCCACCTAGACCAAGTTGACCTTTATCACATCTACCTTGAACCCGACCTTTCCTTTGGAAAATATTATAGTATTAAACATGAAAACGCAGGGGTACCAAGTATACACCCAACTTTTTCATTAGGCAACCTGCATGGACAAAACCTAATACAATCGCAAGCAAACCAACATAATGATCCTTGACAATATGTATATAAAATTTATATCTCCAACCTCTACCCAATCAGTATGTACATAGACACAAGGTCCGTGAACCTGATTGTTTAGCAGAGTACTTGGACGATCTCAAAAATCAATATCCAAGATCAGTATAGTCGTATCCAAGTAATTCAATCGGAATTCTTCCAAGTAATTAAACTTGTTATATATCTTTCAAGATAGGAATCTACTTATATTGAATACATAAAAACCTGTGTAAATCCAATTATAAGATAAACAATAAAATGCAGAATGGGAAAAACACAAGACACCATAAGTTTTGCTAATGAGGACACCGTAATAGCATAAAAACCCCGGGACCTCATCCATATTTGAACACCAAACTGCATTAAGTCGCGACAAACACTAGCCTACTATCAGACTTAGGATTTGAATGTAGTTGAGACCGAATCCACTCTCCAAGCGATTCAGTTATAGTCGCGCTGCTTACATCTCTTAAAACCTCGCACTTAGCCCGGCGTCCTTTACAGCCTAAAATTTTCTTCAACCTAAGTGAAGACGTTTGGTACCAATCTGCCTCTAACAGATAAGCCTATTTGATTTTTGTTTAAATCAAAGATCAAGGTTAGGAAATCTATTTGCAATAGACAAAGCTAGCAAACCTTACAAATCCGGAACTTACGACTCCCGAAGAGAAACCTATATTCTGAACCACCTCCCAAGAACAATCTTCAAAAGATAAATTAAGATCAGTTTTCAGATATCTATCTTGAGGAATCACAAAATATGAGACGAAGAGAACTTTGTGATTACTATCTTACCTGGAAGAGATTACGAAAACCTTGATAACAGAAAAGCAAGATCAGGATACACGAACTATCAAGGTAAAGATAATCGTACATGGTTTCACGAATCCCCAAAGCGAAGTCTTTTAGTCGTAGACCTAATTATATTTTTTTAGAGGAAACCTAGGTCTATAGAGGACGACTCTAGTATCAACTAGGACACAAAATGTCAGGGATTGACTTTCCCAGTTGAAAGAGCATCTCTATTTATAGATTTTCAAGGACCATGAGTTGCTTAGAATTCAAGCTAAGATAACTTGAGAATCAAGTAAACACTTTAGGTCTTGAAAATACAATAGAAGAATATATACTCGGAACCGGTTCAGGAACCGTGTATAATGATTATTCGGTTTGGAAAGTATGCCAAAGAACTAAAGCAATTTGATGTTCATTTAAACACCTAAGATTTTAATCATGATGCATACACATAAGTGTTTGAGTGATCAATGAAGTCTTAGAAGTGTTTAAGAGAATTCTAATAATGTTAAACATATTTTAAAAATTAGTCTTTAAGCATACACTAAAAATTAAACTGGGACAGTTGGTATGCCGATTCGTGAACCGTTAGGCTTGTTCACGAGTTGGGGGGAACGGTTCGTGAACCGGGTTCATCAACCCTGCAAGACTACGAAACTTATTTGACAGCGTTTCATGAACCGGGTTCGTTAACCACTAGCCTTTCAAACCAACTTTCAAATTTCAGTTCACACAGGTTCGTGAACAGTCCCAACTGAACTTTTGTTCGCCAACCCTCATGTATTTCTGAAACTTAGATATCCATGGTTTGCGAACTGGTTCGCCAACCTACCCTGAGTAGAAATATCACTAAGTTTAATATTTCTCTCTTATGATGTTTGAAACAATCCTGCATGATAATATCATTTACGTGGGAAATTTTCAATTGATCCACAAATTAATTCACACAATAAATTGTTTAGAACTAATATTGTTAAGGATCATTGAACATCTTTGCTTAGAATTATATTTCGATATTTTTAACGAGACAGGCTTGATTCGAAACTTCTTCTTTGTAAATATACTAGAAGTCATTGAAAAAGCGGGGGTACAACAACCACACCCAATATTTCGCTTAGCAATCTGTATGGCCAAACTCCAATATACTTTCAGGAGAATCAACTTGACAGTCAGACTCAATCTTAATAAAAGTATATCAAAGAGATATATCTCAATTTCTCAATTCAATCCGCAATCACACAAATAGGAATATGTGAGCCCGATTGAATATAAGAAATAACTTGAACGGTACCAAAGACCAATGTTCAAGTGTTAATAAATTTATATCAACAACCAAAGGTTGGATTATCTAATTGATTGATCTTACGCACAACCTGTGACATTTCTATTATATAAACAAATATAATGGGGAAAAGAAATAACACAGACACCAGAAATTTTGTTAACGAGGAAACTGCAAATGCAGAAAAACCCCGGGACCTAGTCTAGATTTGAACACCACACTGTATTAAGCCGCTACAGACACTAGCCTACTCCAAGTTAACTTTGAACTGGAATGTAGTTGAGCACAAACCAATCTCACACTGATCAAGGTACAATCGCATTCCTTACGCATCTAGAACCACGTCGGATTCCGCGCACTTGATTCCCTTAGTTGATCTCACCCCCAACTAAGAGTTGCTACGACCCAAAGTCGAAGACTTGATAAACCAATCTGTCTCACACAGAAAAGTCTATTGTATAGATAAATATGTCTCCCACGGATAAACCTATGAATTTTGTTCCGTCTTTTGATAAATCAAGGTGAACAGAATCCAATTGATATACCGGACTTATATTCCCGAAAAACATCCTAGAAATATCAATCACCTCATAATAATCTTAATCGTATGGTAGCGAAACAAGATGTTGTGGAATCACAAACGATGAAACGAAGATGTTTGTGACTACTTTTTATCTTGCCTATCGGAGATTAAATCTCGAGAAAATATTAGAGAAGATAGTACTCAATCACGATAGAAAACAGCGAGATCAGAACACGCAACTACATAGAAAATAGTTGGGTCTGGCTTCACAATCCCAATAAAGTCTTCAAGTCGTTAACCTACAGGGTTTCGTGAAAAAACTAAGGTTAAAGGAGAATTGACTCTAGTCGCAACTAGTATCACACAAGAGGTGTGAGGATTAGGTTTCCCATTTGCTAGAGTTCTCCTTTATATAGTTTTCAAATCAGGGTTTGATAGCTTTGAAACAAAGCAATCAATATTCACCGTTAAATGAAACCTTATTTAAGAGCAAAGCTAAGTTTGCTTGAAACCAAAGAAATATCTCTCCATCGTTAGATGGTCTTAGCTTGTTACACACAAATGAAATGTACCTTCATTTAGATATGAGGAACCATACCTAAACGTGTGCACCTTGTTGGCTCAACAATAGTTAACCGAAGTTAGCCATATGAACACTTCCTTATCAACCTTATTCATCTTATCAACAACTAGTTCAAATGACTCAAATGAAAATAGTTATAGAGTTGTTCAATTGTTTATATTCTCATAGAAGTATACAAGACACAATTGAAGCAAAATCGATTTTGATTCACTCGAATCAAGTCATGATCATTATAGCCACAGTTTTAAAAAGATTGCATTCCTTATTATATAAATGTATTAGTTCATGAAGAAACCGATTCTAGAACTTAACCCACTCAAGTATGCAAATGGGTACGCATACTTAAGTAGCCGGACTTGGACTGTGTCCGACGGTATGCGAACGGGTACATGTACGGGTACACATACTATCACACATCCAAAACAACAGTTGAATTAGTATGCGTAAGGGTACGCATACAAAAGTTCCAAGACTTAAACTGAGTTCTCCAGTACGCGTACGGTACACATACCAAGGCTCCCGGACTTTACCTGACCTTCCTAGTACGCATACGGGTATGCATACTATACCGGTCTTGGATCAACATATATGCAAGTATGCATACTATGTCTATAATCCAATTATGGTTAAGTGTTCTAAACTCTATTTCAATAATTGAAACATTCTTAGAGGATGACAATAGTTGTTTTCACTAACTATTAGCATCAATGCGATTTTCAAGTTATTGAAATAATCAATACGAAACATTCCGAGTCTACATCAAATGACTGTATCACACAAATCATGTAAGATGTTACTTGGAGATTTTCACATGATCATCTTTTGACTTGCGTCAAGAATATAAGATGAACTTGGTTGAAGCAAAAGCTTACCAACACATATTTCGATAAATATGTAAGCGAGTTAAACTCAGCTCGAAATATCAAATGTGTATAATCGAATACCATATAGTAATACGATTTTTGTCTTAAGAAGGAGATAGAGTAGAAATAGACTTTCTGAGTGATAGATGAGTTTCAGTCTCCACATACCTTTTGTCGATGAAGTTCCAAAAGCTCTCCTTAGTAGTTCTTCATCTTCAATTGATGAACGTCGTGAAGTCTAAAGCTCAACTACACAATCTATCCTAGCCCGAGACATTACTACAAGTAGACTAGAAAAAAAGACTTATAGTTTTGATCACTAAACTTGACAAACAAGCTTGAGATAACAACGCTTGCGAGTTCGACCGAGAAGTGCTCTAACAATTTCCCGTTTGTCAATTTTAGTGACAAAACTATCAATACATATGGATTACAAAATAAATAAACTTTGTAGCTTCTCATCCAAATGCTTTATCTCCTTGGTTCTTCAACATTACTTGAAATCTTCGTCACTTCTAAGTACTCCAGTGATTCTGAACGTGTTCAACTCAGCATCATAGTTGTTGAAGATCCGTAGCTATAATAATGAGAAAACAGTTGCTCTCAATCATTGTTATACAGTGCCATAGTATTATTACACAGCATCAAAGTTCAATTGTATCACAACTTTGAAAACAATACTATGGTGATATATATCACTACCCCTTAGTCAACACTTCATCTCACATGAAAACCACAACCCCTTACATAATGATCCGTAAACCATATGTATTTGTAGTGTGAACTACATATTAATTCTCCCCCTTTTTATCAATATAAATTGGCAAAGGTACAAAAACTAGTGGGATCCTAATGAAATTTTCATAGAGATACTTCATGACCAAAACAGACCATATCAAATTTGTTTCGATGATTTCACATAGCCGAAACTAGTGTATTCATCAAGGAGTTTATAAAGATACAAGAAAACTCCTACAAAGATTCGGAAATTAAGCACAAGTTCAAAAAGTATTCTCCCCCATAAAATGTCATTCCCGAAAGAACAACAAGAGCGACCTTACTTTCACCAGAAAAGAAGGATTTCTTTGGACATTAACAAATCACGTGAAACATGAATTCGTAATCCAAAATACTCAATTAAATTAACCACAAGAGAACCCATGATTAATTTAATCGTAAATGCTCAACATAAGAGAACTTACGGAGCCACATAGTATATTCATAAGAATGTGGATCAGGGAAAGACCAGTACTGCGGAATATTCAAAGATTCATTCTATTTTTCATCAATATTTGCATAGAGACGTATAATAGACTTAATCTTTGTAGACAAAAGTTCATCCTGTCTTCTATCAATATTTGCATAATGACATAATAGGCTTAACTTTTGTTGTCAAAAGTTCATTCTATCTTTTATTAATAAAGACATATGATAGACTTAACTTTTGAGCAAGTACGAGACAATCATAGTTCACAGACGCAAACACACATATCCTATAACTAGTTGCAATATATAAAACCATAAAGATTAATACTGCAAAATCATCTTCCAAATAAACTTTAGAATTTAAATAAATAAATCTAAAAACATTGCAAGATGAAAATCGTTGGAAATAGCTATGTGTACTCACAATAATTGCTATTCCGAAACCTAGTTATCCTTCTTAAAACACAAGAATAAATTCTCATAATAAGTTTCTTAGACAAAAAATGAAGACAACAAGCAAAAATCAGAAGACTCCTAAATCAACAAAATCGATCATGAACGGAAATCAAAGGTCACTTCCAGAACCCTCAAGAGTCTTTAGACCTTCAAGCTTGTGATTGACCGCATCCACTTCTTCTTCAGAGAAGATATCCTCATTGAGAAGATCTTTAACACGTGTCTTCATGAGAACAAGGTCTGAATTAACCTTTTTCAACTCAGTTCTTAACACATGAATACCCTTCATAGTATCAACGAGTTGCAATTTTGCTTCCTCAAAGTATTTAAGAAAGTCATGAACCACTCCAGCAGAAACCATATCCTCATTCTCAACATCCTGATGAGTATAGGCATAGTAGCATGAGGCATTAGGATTTTGATCATCATCTTCTACTAGGGTTCTTTTCTTCCTCCCTTTGGACTCGAAACCAATACCTTTATCAAGAAAACCTCTTGCAAAACCTCCAGTGCATGAAGGTGAAGCCATTCTTGACAAATCAACAATAACCTAGAGTACGCGTACGTGACTCAATAGGTTTGGCATATAAATGGTTTCTTAGGGACGGTAACTTTTAGGGTTTCCATAGTTGGTTCGTGATAAGTAACACGGGTACTTGTACGCACACAAGCTTGACCCATAAGAAAAACAAACCAACACAGAAAAAACTTTAAGACTCAACAGTATAAGGCTCAATTTTGTCTCAATAAATTTTATATCTCCACGGAAAAACAATTTAGAGCACAAGAGTAGCAGGCAACTTAGTTGCAACAAAAACTTTTTCAAAAAAATAATCGACGAGATTCTTGAGACACAACCAATACTTAGGCAAAGCTGTCTGTGGACAATAGTTTAGCTATGAACGATAAGAAAATAGCTCAACTAAATAGAAAGCATTTTTTTTCCCGAAAGTATACCTGATTATTAGCAAATCATACTCAACGGGATTTTTATGAGTAAGCATTTAACCCTTGTGATTAATTAGCACAAGTATGATCCCTAATCTCATTAAATGAATGGTGTTCACGGTTGAGTCTCTTTTTCCTTCTAATTCTAGGAAAGAATCCTTTATGATGTGAAAGATTATCATAAAACTGGATGTCATCAGAATACGAGACAGAGTTCGAGTCCTTACCAGAAGAAGTTCGTTCGGAGGATTTCGACATCCCGTTGATAAGATCCTTGTATCCTTCAATTATTAGATTAAGGTTGTCCTTCATATCTCCACTGTTGCTTCCCTCTACAGGAACCTTTTTCACATCTTGAACATCATTCATCACTTTAGGTTGAGAGGGACCTTTATGAATTCTTCTTGAATGATTTGTATTAATGCCACAATTGGTTCGAACGTTCGATGAGCAATTTGAACTGACATTCTTAGGAGAATTCACATAGAGAGTACTAAAACCAATAAGTTTAGACATCCGAATGTCAGTAACACCTTTGAGAATTAAATCCAAGGTATGATGAAGTCAACAAAAGTAATTGTCATTCGGCTTCAGTTTGCTCTTCCGTTGAACATGTCTTTTTGAATTACAAAAAAGACATACTTTCTGATCACCGGAGTGATTAGAGTGTGTAGCATTAGAAACATCGTTAGAAGATTTCTTCCTTCCATAAGAAAAGGTAAATCCATGATTAGTGGAAGAACCAGGCACTTCTTTATCAATAGGAAGGGATTTCAACTTTGCTTCCACTATACGAAATCAGGGAATTTGTAACGCCCGATTTTTTAACGGATGTTTTTTAAGTAACGTCGTATCGACGTTGGTAGCTTTGTAACGTTGGATAATCGTTGCAATAATTGGTATATGTTACAGAGTTTCGGGAGGTTTGTGGGTAATTACCTTCCTATCCTCAACTTAAATTGCCAAGTTACATTGTTACCCTCCATTACTATTATTAGCGCCTCTATTACTACTATCAGCTCCCAATTTCATCTCACACTCAAGGGCTACCCAGCCTCCCAACGATTCTGGCTTTTTTCTCCAACATTTCCCCCCATTATAACTCTTCATTTTAATTACCGAAAATCAGAAAACAAAATTAAAATCTGAAAACAAAATTAAAATCATCTGAAATTAGTTTTTCATTTAATATGTCTGAAAATTAGAATAAGAATCAGTTGGGAGGTAGATAAAAAACTTAATGTGTTGATAGGAAAACGGTTGGGACATTAGTACATCATATCTTTCACCTCCAGTTATTTCACATCTCACCGACTTCTTGGTATATCCCTACAGCCACCATTGATTTTACCAGAAAATTCATCAGATTAAATTTGAGATTCAGTTGCAGGAAACTTCATCAACAAAATTGATTCAACCGATTCTTCTGTGACTCGTCGATTTCATTAAACATTTAAGCTTAATCGAGTTATCACAGAAGGATTGAGTTTGATTAAGATTTCTGAATCTATCGATTCTCCTGGGTTATCTTCAGCTAATTATTAAGGTATTTTTTTTATTGTTTTCTTAATCGACAGTTTTTCAACATCTGGTTTATTAGTTTTAGAATTTGAGGATTATAGATGTTGTTAAGAATTGTATTCTATTGTGGTGTGTTGATAAATCTGTGACATTTTTAGGTTTAGTTGATAAACTTAGGTTACTAAGACATAGTACTTTACTTGTTTGTAGGATGCCAAATTTTGTGGATAAATCTTTGATGCGTATAACAGACAATTATAACCCAGAATACAGAGAAGGGGTTAGAAAAATTAATTGATATTGCAATGGCAAATGGTACTTGTGCAAAAACGTGTGCTTGCCCTTGTAGGAAGTGTGAAAGTAGACATCGACATGGATTCTCGATTGTTATGACCCATCTGTATGAGTATGGTGTCAACAAGACATACACCACCTGGAGCTTACATGGTGAGAGAAAGGACGGTGCTTCAACAAGTCATTCTAAGGGGAAGTCCGTAGTCTAAGAAACGCCTGATAAGCAATCAGATTGTTTGAATTTGAATGATTTTATTGACTCTTCCTTTGGTATTCATCATGACCATGATGGAACACAAATTGGAGAATCTCCCTTAGAAGATCCATATGTCGAGAAGCGTTATAATAGGTACAAATAGTTAGCGAAAGAGAAGTTATACCCTTCATGTGAAGACAATCTCACAATCCTCTCTACTACGGTAGAACTGCATAATGTGAAGAAAACTTATAAAATTTCGGGTAACTGTGTCAACAGTTTGTTGGATTTGTTAAGAGATGGCTTCCGAAACCTAACAAGTTGCCCAAAAAGTATGATGCTATGAGGTCAATAATTAAGGATATGGGATGAAAGCGAAGGTTATTCATGCTTGTGAGAATCATTGTATTCTGTATTACGAGGAGAATGAGGATTTAATAGAGTGTCCGGTATGCAAAACTATGAGGTTTAAGTTGAAAGCTACCAAAGATGGTCCTGTTGTGACTAATGAACCTTGCAAAGTGCTGAGATACTTTCCTGTAGACGAAAAACTAAAGAAAATGTATTTTCTACCTTGGATATCAGACGCAATGCTATGGAACGATCGAGCGCAAGTTTCATCTGAATATATGCGTCATCCAATCGATTCATCTCAGTGGGCACAAATTAAAATTAAGTTTCCATTGTTTGCCGCAGAAGGAAGAAATGTTTGGCTTGGAATATCAACATATGGGTTTAATCCTCATGGTGTACAGACTTTGAGTTGGAGTTGTTGGCCTGTGATCCTTATGGTTTATAATCTTCCGCCTTCTATGTGTATGAAGTCTGAATTCCAAATGATGACTCTGTTGATACCTGGGCATAAGTCACCGGGTCAAGACATTGATGTTTTTTGCGGCCGCTGGTCAACACGCTAAAAAACTTTGGCATCAAGGTGTACAAGCTTTTGATTCTTTGAAAAGGGAGTATTTTACTATGAAAGCAACTCTGATGTTTTGCATTCATGACTTGCCTGCTCAAGGTGTTTTAAGTGGATGTACCACTCATGGCTACTATGCGTGTGTTTGCTGCACAGACGAAACTCGAAGTACTCATCTAGGTTACGGCAGAAAGATTGTGTACACTAACTATCGTATATTCCTTAAGTCAAGGCACCCATTTAGGGATGTGACTCTTTTGGGATTAGAGACACGGGAGCATAAAAGTGCACCGCTGAGACTAACATGAGCGCAGTCGCTTGAGAAGTTGGTCGATGTTCATTACGAACCTGGTAAGTTAGTGGTCCGCAAGACAGGTAAACGAAAGAGATATCAGTCTGATGAAGAGGAAAGTGATTCTGAGCTTGTCACAGGTGGTTTCTTCAAGAAGTGTATTCTTTGGGAACTTGAGTCGTATTGTGCCTTGACTATACGGCATTGTGTCGACGTGATGCACATGGAAAATAACGTCATGGAACACATTATCTACACTATCTTTAATAAGGATAATAAGGCTATTGTTTCATGGAATAATCGTGACTAATTGAAGGAGAATAAACTGAACCGTGGAGAGTGGAAAGAGAAGAAAACAAAAAAAGGAGTAGAGATGGTTCCGCTGTTTGTTTTGAGCCAAAAAGAGAAAACCGATTTTTGTCAAATTCTTAAAGATGTCAAAGTTCCTACAGGATTTTCGTATATAAGTAATGATGTAAATATGGAACAATTGAACTTGATCAGCTTGAAGTCACATGACTACCATGTGATTATGGGGTACTTATTACCTGTTCTGCTTCAACATGCCTTTCCAGGAGAGAAAGACTTGCGTACTGCGCTTCAACAAGTTAGTTTGTATTTTAGAATTTTATGCTCAAAGGTGGTTAGCAGAGAGTATCTGAACCAGGCTAAGTGGATGATTGTCGAGGCCATGTGTGTGCTCGAAAAGTATTTCCCAGCTTGATTTTTTGATATAAGCGTGCACAACATGGTTCATTTGGCTGATGAGGCCTTAGTTTGTGGACCTGTTAGGTATCAATGGATGTACCCATTAGAAAGGTGAATTGCTATTTTATGATTTGTCCTTTATTTTTTTTTTTTTTTATTTTTTTTGTACTGAAATTTACACGTACATACTGAATCAGGGCTATGAAGGAGTGCAAAAACATCCCAAATAACAGCAGATACATTGAAGGGTCAATTACGAAGTCGACTGAAATGGATGACTGTGTTAGATTTTCCATGGAGCGCATGAAAATGCTGATCAAGGAGGTCACAAAGAAAATTTGGAGCCCTTCTTAAAGGAAGAACATGAATTTAGCGATGTGGGTTCTCTGCTTGATGAAAAGCCGGTTCAGGTGAGCCCTATTCAGTGGATGCAGATACGTCGGTGGGTAATTTTTTGGAATAATCCAAAAGGTATTGATGTTTATTACAGGTATTTTTGGCCGTGTTTTGTTTGTATGTGGACAATGGGTTATTTTATTTAGATTTTAATACTATGTATGCTAAATGTAGGGAATATTGTGAGAACTGTGAAGTTGATGGGGTTGCAATGGAGGAAGTAGAGATGCAGACCAAGTTCCTTAGTTGGCTGTATGAAAAGGTTTGCATTGGACCTTCTGTTTGTTAGCGTAATAATGATGCAGTATGCTGATGTGTTTATTTTCTTTTCGCTTTCATAGCTTAGATCAGAAGACAAAATGGATACAGATTTGTGGCGTTACGTTAGAGGTCCAGTGTCTTAGAAATAGTACAAAAGATACCGTGTGAATGGATTTAGTTTTTGTTCCCAAGCAAACCAGGAAAAGGCTAAAACCCAGGACAGTGGTGTCACCGTGGTTGCATCAACCACTTTTAGGAGCTTGAAAAGGGACAAAAGACCTGTTACTAACCTAACCCGGTGGTATGGGGTGATCAGACAAATCCTAGAGTTGAACTATGGTACATTTAAAGAAACTGTCTTCTACTATGATTGGGTGAAGGTAGAGAATGGAATAAAGATCTGTTAGGATTCAGATTTTCCTTTGGTAAATCTTTTAAGATTGAAAATCCATACCAAAATTTCGGACGAGCCCGTGATTCTCGCTGAAGAGGCTGCCCAAGTTTTCTACTCCAAAGACGTGAAACATCCAGATTGGTGGGTTGTTATTCATACGCCGAGAGGAATTCGGACAAAGCAGAGATACTAGGTCGTGACAGTTTTTAAGATATTTTAGCAGAGGAACTACATCTACGTAAATTGTTGGAGCAAAAGCGTGTCCCTAGAACAAGAAATGAAATCTCCAATATATGTGCGATCAATAAGTTTCCTTTATAATGATGGTCTTGAATATATGTCCAATTGCAAGATACTTTGCATTTGATCAGATTAATACTGGCCTTGAATAACAATTTGTTGTTTGTTTAACCCCCCCCC
>JAJJMB010005286.1:3477702-3500394 GCA_023531105.1 Papaver atlanticum | reverse complement strand
GAGTTCAATAATAGGTTGCAGTTTCATCCAATCTGATATTTGACACCTCAAACCTCACCCGGACGAGAACATCGGGTTTGTATATGGTAATCTTGCAAACTTAGTATGCCTTGTTTTGTTTCCAATTTGACCAACTTGACCACAAATTTGATCAACTTGCCACAATTTTGACCAACTTTACCTCGATCCGGACGCCTTTGACCTAGATATTTTGAGAGAAAAGCAAATTTCTCCTCTATTATTGTACTCTTCTCCCTTGTCCGAAAAAGTAAGGTTTCAAATTTGGGTCTCAAATTTCGTTCCCTCTCAAATCCCCACTCTGATACATCTTTTAGATTTCAATTCCCTCTCAAATTTAAGAAACCTTTTCTAATTCCCTCTCAAATTTGAGAAACCTTTTCTTATTCCCTCTCAAATTTCATTCCCCCCTTCTCAAATTTTCAGAATGATTTCAAATCTAATCCTTCTCTATAAACAGAGGGAGATGAAGATCTTAATTTCTTTCCCTTCATTCTCACCATCCTCCTTCGCGATTCTCACTTATACCCCTTTCTTCTTCCGTACCTCTTACCTCACATACATCTCTGTACCTCATTTATTCTCCAGACGTAATCTATGTAGCTTTTACTTTCGAAAATTTATTTCAAATTAGGGTTTCTTTTTTGTTGGTTGGTATCTCTTTCATAGATTTACTTGTATGTTGTTATTTACTGCTTTGCAATTCTTGGTATTTGGTTGTTATAACTTTCCATATATTACAACCAAACTCAGGGTTTCTACATGGTTATGAAGTTTTTCTTCATAGGTTGTTCTTATTACTTTAAAATTATACCTTTGTTGGTTGTAATCTCCTTCCATAGATTTCAACTAGAATTTTGGGTTTTGTATTTTAGTTCACTGGTAGGTTTGCTCTCATTTTAGTTCAAATGCCTAATATGTTGTTTGTTGTTTGGTTTGTTTGGTATGAAGATGTTGTCAAGTCAGGATTCCCACTCTTCAGATCATGTTGTGTCTACCAATGAAACTGGTTCTGCATCTGATGTTCGTAGTACTCCATCTCAAGGTGGTTATGAAAATGGTTCTCAATCTCATGAAGCTTCTCTATCTTATGATGAAACTCAATCTGATTCTAACTTGGAGGAGACACAACTTCCACCCAGACTCTTGGTGGAAATAGATGAAGGTGGAAGACCATTTGGCGAATATGCATCAAAGTTTGCAACTCGTTCAGGGGAACTCATTCGAGTTCACTGTCCAATTGACTACAAAGACTGGAGGCTCATTCCTGCAGCCTTCAAGGACCAGGTCTGGAACCTTCTCATGGTAACTTATTATCTCCTATGCATTTCATTATATGGTTTGCTCCACTTATACATATCAGTGTTTATAGACCAAATACCTAGTAATTGTTTATGGCTGACAAAAATACTTCATCGTTTCAGTACAAATTGTTTCGCATATGATGAGTCTCTTGTCAGGCCGTTTGTCCAAAAAATATTTCCCCAGAAGTTTCGTTCATTCAAATGGGAGTTACGCCTTAACATTCTGAAAAAGATTGAGACTCGGGAAGAGATGGATGCAGCATGCCCTTATGGTATTAATGATGACGTTTGGAAATGATTTGTGCATAATGAGTACCAGCCTGGCATGCAGGAAAAGTATGCTAGATATGTTGAGAACTAGCGGAAGAGAAGGATTCGACATTGTTTAGGTAGACTCTCCCATGCCAACAAATCCTACAGAGTTGTAAGTACTTTCTAACCTAGTGGTCATAACATTAAATTCTCAAACTATTTTATTTGGACAACCCTTACTGACCATATTGATTGTACAGGCCAAAAAAGAAGGTAGGGTTATTGGGTGTCGTGGTGAGAGATGGATGCTGGCTCATGTAGGGGAAAATGGAGCTGTACATCCAAGTGCAGTTGAAGCATATGTGAGTATTGGACCATCATATGTTGTTCAGAGTTCAAATAAATTTAATTGTTTACAGTTTGGTTCATTTGGATTTCAGGAAAAAGTGAAGGCTGCCGTAGAAAAGAGAAAGGCCTAATCCGAAACTGGTTTTGAGGCTGTTGTAGATATTACCAATGATCCAGTTACTGAAGTTTTTGGTGATGAATCTAATCGAAGTTATTGCCGAGGCTTTTCATCGACTGTTACCAAGAAGCAATCAATACAAGGAAAATTTGGTTCTTCAATAGCCGCGAGTGCAAAAGCCAATTCATTTACTCCAGCTGGTAATGAAGGAAGGATGGACAGGATCCAATAGGAGTTAAGTGTTCTCTCAAAGGTGAGCTTCAATCTGTAATTCATTTACGTCCTTAATTTTTATAGTTAGAGATTATAATTTTTTTAATCAACTATTGAATTGAATGGGTTGATTTTGGTTATAGGCTGTTTTTAGTTTCATGGCAAGCCAACAGAACAATGCCAACTATCAAAGCAGAGCACAAGTCCCTGATATCCATTCTCCGGTCGTTTAACCTGGTGTTGCTGCTAATATTATACCTGCTGAAGGAGAGCCTCAAGTTCGTCTTGTTAACAGAAAAAGGGAGACAGTCACAACAGGTTATGTTTTTACCGGCTTGCGTGGAGAAATCTATCATGGGGTGAGTGTTAATCATGACGAGAGGAAGGTATGCATTGAGGGTGTTCTTTATGTGCACTATCCTGTACCCGATGTTCCTCAAGGCCCGGAAAAATGCTTCACATTGGCTGATTATGTTTTGGGTGGATTTTTAATCTGGCCTGCAAACCGTTTGGTCTTGCAACCGGTAGATTAAGCAGTTTTGAACTTATCTTTTGGTGCAGCTTTCCTTACTTTTTATACATATGCTGCTGCTTATATTTTGTTGTGTTCTTTTGATTAAGTCACTCTCTAGTTAGAGTTCGTAGTTAGAGTGTAACTCTGAAAGCTTCTTAATCTTTCCTGCAAACTGGTTGGTCCTGCAAGATCTAGACTAAGCAGTTTGAAACATAGTTTTTTGTGCAATTTTCCTCACACTAATATATACATACTGCTGCTTATATTTTGTGGAGTCTTTTTTCACTCTCTAGCTAGAGTGTACCCCAGAAAAGTTCCTTTCAGTTTTCTGTCACTTTAAACATTTCTTAAAAGTACACTTCTCCGAGTGTATCGGGTTGTACTCCTTTGTGTATATCTATATATGTATGTCTTTTATTTACTTGCTTTTATTTGTCCCCCCCCCCTTTTTTAACTTCGCCATTTTAAATGCCGGTCCCTAGCCCGGGTAAAGGAGGAGGGAAGAGAGGCAACCTTGTATCCTCTTCTGATATTTCATATCGTTTTTTTGTCTGTTTTCAGGAACTTTGGTGTGGACAAGAATGTTGATACAGAAGTTTATCAGTTGTGTTTCTTTCGTATATGCAAATGCCATGAGCACGGGATACCGCAGGTCATCTTTTTAATCTCAGGTTTGTTACCCATACCTATTATGATCTCTTCAAATATGTCATTTGCTTATTCATCTGTCATGTATCTGACCGATAATTATTTGTTTTGCAAGGTTTCATGGATTCTAACACCCGAAAC
The DNA here is from genome assembly GCA_023531105.1 of Papaver atlanticum. NCBI lineage: Eukaryota > Viridiplantae > Streptophyta > Magnoliopsida > Ranunculales > Papaveraceae > Papaver > Papaver atlanticum. Next base: position 3,496,838 of record JAJJMB010005286.1, on the reverse strand, counting down.
TGGAGATTACCTACTATGGAGAAAGTTGGCAGGTTATTTTAATCTCAGGTTTCTTTCATTACCTATTATGATCTCTTTAAGCTACATCTATCATTCTTTTCAAGTATGCGTTTTACATGATTTCTGCCGAAAGGTACAACTTACTACCATCGAGTTTTCGGAGTGGAGATGTTATGGTCGTTAGGTTTGCTGTAATTGAAGGAGATAAATGCAGCTAACCTGACGAGCAAAACATTCTCCTCTCTAATTTTACTGGTGACTGAACTATTATAATTATTAGTTTCCTTGTTATCATTTTCTACCTCCGGCTGATACACTTACATGCTACAATTCTCTTTTTGTTTGGTGAGGTTTCACTGATTCTAACACCTGAAGCTGGAGAATACCTACTGCAGAGAGTTGACAAGTCATTGTAATCTCAGGTTTGTTTGCGTTACCTATTTTGATCCCTTTGAGTATGTGTTTCACGTGATTCCTGCCAAAGGCACAACTTACCACCATAATTACAGTTGGTGGGTAAACTCTTGACACATTGGAGTTTCTTGCATTACTTACTGAAAATTTGGTTGACTGATGGTACCATTATCTTTGTTTTACGAGAATTCATTGATGCGAACACCTGAAGTGGATCAGTCCCACTGTGGGGGTCAATCATGTAGCTGGTTAAACAAGTGAGACTGTGTTGGCCTTGCAAAGTTGTACCAAGCGAGGGAAAGAACTCATACCAAGCGAGACATTCTTTTCTCTACTTCTATTAATTGGTGAGTAAAGTCTTGCTATATCAGTGCATTGTTTGTTGTCATCTTAATTTAACATATGAAACCATGTATATAAATTCCCAGTGACAAGCTTGTCAAATATAAACTTTTGATGCTTAGGTTGCTATGTTCATATAAAAACAGTGAGAATGTATGCATTAAAAACTTGTTTATATTAGAAACTGCTAAAACACACAACCTTGTCATTTTATTATAACATAGGGAACCATGTATGTTTTTCTGCCTCAAGCAGTTGTTTCACTCGCATATACTTAGGTTTCTGAACGAATGATGAGACAAATCTTAGTTCAATTGGTTGGTCTATAATGAGAATGTATGTATTGCAGAATGACAATGAACATGTAAATGAATTGCCGAAATTACTGAATGAATCTTTTTATCCTATGAGAGTTGTTTCTAATTTGAGTTTCTATTTCATTTTTGTTGTTTTGTCAGGATACTGGAATCGATTGCAATAGCTGATGCCATGAGCTGGTTAAGGCTACTCTGATGTCAAAGGACGACTTCTTTTGGCTGATCATGAACAACTTTTTTCCAGCCAAGGTATAATGCAGAACAACACTTTTATATTTAGAAACTGCAGAAAAACACAACCCTTGTCATTTGATTATAACCATATAGGGAACCATGTATTTTTTTAGGCTTAAGCAGTTCTTTCAATGTAAGAATGATAATCGTATATACCTGCGTATGTGAATGAATTAGGAGACAAACCTTGGTTCAATTGGTTGTTATATGGATTTGTGAATGAATGAATTCCGTATGCTGCTAGAATGATAATGTATGTATTGTGGAATGAAAAATGAATTCCAGAATAATTGAATGAATGAATTCCTTGTGCCGGTAATGAGAATGTATGTACTGTGGAATGAGTTTGAATTATGGGTTTCAGATTCAGAAATGAATTGTAATGAAGCATCAGAAACTAATTGTATTGCAGCTTCAGAAGTGGATTGCATTGCATTGCAGGGTCCAATTATGGGAGCTTATTTACAACAGTAAAAAACGTTTTTTTTTTTTTGAAAACTATTTTTTTACCAACGTCTAATTAACGTTATAAAATCTGTTAGTAATTAGCACACCTGGCAAATTCATTACTGTTAGAATGAATTTTCAACGTCTAAATCCGTTAGTCTATATGTTACAAGCGATAGACACGTGGCAGACGGCAAACGTTACAGTCATCTGTTACGAATCGAATCGTTATAGCAAGCTGTTATATCCAAAATGTTACAATAAATCATCAACGTTTAAAGCCGTTACTGTAAACGTTAGAAACGATGGACACGTGTCGTACGGCAACTGTTACACTAAGCTATCACGGTTGTGAATCGTTACAATAACTTTTAAATCCAACCCGTTATAATTAGCTAAACAACGATTAAAATCGTTGTTGTAGCTATTACAAGGAAGGACAGGTGGCAATAAGTCAACCGTTAGACACAACATCGTCGTTACAGTATATGTTAAACAGAACTGTTACAGGCTAACCGTTATGATCTGCACAATAACGGCTATCTGTTATAACAAAATAACGTTAGATAAATCTTGTGCTGACTAGATAACAGTTGGTGTATTTATTCCAACGATTGAAACCGTTATTTAATAAAAAATTATTGTAACGAAATGAACCGTTGATAAAATATTGTAACACTAATAATAACGCTACATTTCCAATGTTTTTCTGACGTTACAATATATAGATACTAACGTTTTTTCGACGTTACAAATTCCCTGATTTCGTGTAGTGTTCTGGAACTAAATTTCTTATTGTAGAGTCAGAAGCAGTTGGTATAGTGCACTCTTTAGAACATCCTTGAATAGAGAGTTTACTCAAAATCTGTTCAATCTCCAAGGCATCCTTTTTGAGTTTCGCCTCGAGTAAGGTTCATGAAGAGAAAACTTCGGCGTTTTCCTCGTTAAGAGCCTTTAATTTAGAGTCACGAACATTTACTATACCGATAAGAGTATTGACATTGTTTTTCAACCGATTGATTCTATCATCTTGGATTCTAATAAGATTTAGAATCAGTTTACTCTCTTCTGCTGCATCACTTTCTTCAACAGAGTCAGACTCGTTTGAAAGGTAATCGGGATAACACTTGTCAATGCAAGTCTGTTTCGTTGGAACACTAGGTTCATCTATATTTGAGATTGATAAATATTTCTCTTTAATAGATTTCATAGAAATAGAACTTTTATTTCTGGTGATATGTTTATCAGAGATAACCCAATTGTCCATAGAGTCAGATCGCTACAAACACATACTTATGAGGTCTTAACCGTGTTTGCCTGCTCTGATACCAATTAAAAAAGAGGGGGTACAACAACCACACCCAATATTTCGCTTAGCAATCTGTATGGACAAACTCCAATATACTTTTAAGAGAATAAACTAGACAGTCAGACTCAATCTTAATAAAAGTATATCAAAGAAGTTATATCTCAATTTCTCAATTCAATACGCAATCAAACAAATAGGAATTTGTGAGCCCTATTGAATATACGAAATAACTTGAACGGTACCAAAGACCAATGTTCAAGTGTCAATCAATTTATATTAACAACCAAAGGTTGGATTATCTAATTGATTGATCTTACGCACAACATGTGATATTTCTATGATATAAACAAATATAATGCAGAAAAGAAATAAAACAGACACCAGAAATTTTGTTAACGAGGAAACTGCAAATGCAGAAAAACCCCGGGACCTAGTCCAGATTTGAACACCACACTGTATTAAGCCGTTACAGACACTAGCCTACTCCAAGTTAACTTCAGACTGGAATGTAGTTGAGCACTAACCAATCTCACACTCATCAAGGTACAGTCGCGTTCCTTACGCCTCTAGAACCACGCCGAATTCTGCGCACTTGATTCCCTTAGCTGATCTCACCCACAACTAAGAGTTGCTACGACCCAAAGTTGAAGACTTGATAAACCAATCTGTCTCACACAGAAAAGTCTATTGTATAGATAAATCTGTCTCCCACAGATAAACCTATTAATTTTGTTCCGTCTTTTGATAAATCAAGGTGAACAGAAACCAATTGATATACGGGACTTATATTCCCGAAGAACAGCCTAGAAATATCAATCACCTCAAAATAATCTTAATCGTATGGTAGCGAAACAAGATATTGTAGAATCACAAACGATGAGACGAAAATGTTTGTGACTACTTTTTATCCTGCCTATTGAAGATTAAATCTCGAGTAAATCCTAGAGAAGATAGTACTCAATCACGATAGAAAACAGCGAGATCAGAACACGCAACTACAGAGAAAATAGTTGGGTCTGGCTTCACAATCCCAATGAAGTCTTTAAGTTGTTAACCTATAGGGTTTCGTGAAAAACCTAAGGTTAAAGGAGAATTGACTCTAGTCGCAACTGGTATCACACAGGAGATGTGGGGATTAGGTTTCTCAGTTGCCAGAGTTCTCCTTTATATAGTTTTCAAATTAGGGTTTGATAGCTTTGAAACAAAGCAATCAATATTTACTGTTAGATGAAACCCGATCTAAGAGCCAAGCTAAGTTTGCTTGAAACCAAAGCAATATCTCTCCATCGTTAGATGGTCTTAGCTTGTTACACACAAATAAAATGTACCTTCATTTAGATATGAGTAACCGTACCTAAACGTGTACACCTTGTTGGCTCAACAATAGTTAACCGAAGTTAGCCGTTTGAACACTTCCTTATCAACCTTATTCATCTTATCAACAACTAGTTCAAATGACTCAAATGAAACTAGTTATAGAGTTGTTCAATTGTTTATATTCTCATAGAAGTATACAAGACACAATTGAAGCAAAATCGATTTTGATTCACTCGAATAAAGTCATGAACATTATAGCCACGGTTTGCAAAAGATTGCATTCCTTATTATATAAATGTATTAGTTCATGAACAAACCGATTCTAGAACTTAACCCACTCAAGAATGCAAACGGGTACGCATACTTAATTAGCCAGACTTGGACTGTGTCCGATAGTATACGAATGGGTATGCATACTATCACACATCCAAATCAATAGTTGAATTAGTACGCGTACGGGTATGCATACAAAAGTTCCTGTACTTCAACTGAGTTCGCCAGTACGTGTACGAGTACGCATACCAAGGCTCCCGGACTTTACCTGACCTTCCCAGTACGCATACGGGTATGCATACTATACCGGTCTTGGATCAACATATATGCTAGTACACATACTATGTCTATAATCCAATTATGGTTAAGTGTTCTAAACTCTATTTCAATCATTGAAACATTCTTAGAGGATGGCAATAGTTGTTTTCACTAACTATTAGCATCAAAGCGATTTTCAAGTTATTGAAATAATCAATACAAAACATTCTGAGTCTACATCAAATGACTGTATCACACAAATCATGTGATTTTCACATGATCATCTTTTTACTTGCATCAAGAATATAAGATGAACTTGGTTGAAGCAAAAGCTTACCAACACATATTTCGAGAAATATGTAAGCGATTTAAACTCAACTCGAAATATCAAATGGGTATAATCGAATACTATATAGTAATACGACTTTTTTCTCAAGAAGGAGATAGAGTAGAAATAGACTTTCTGAGTGATAGATGAGTTTCAGTCTCCACATACATTTTGTCGATGAAGTTCCACAAGCTCTCCTTAGTAGTTCTTCGTCTTCAATTGATGAACGTCGTGAAGTCTAAAACTCAACTACACAATCTATCCTAGTCCGAGACATTACTATAAGTAGACTAGAAATCAAGACCTATAGTTTTGATCACTAAACTTGACAAACAAGCTTGAGATAACAACGCTTGTGAGTTCGACCGAGCAGTGCTCTAACAGTCATACGACATCATCTCAAAATGATAGAATGGTAAGATAGAGAGTAAAATAGAATGATTCTGTCTTCACATACCTTATTCAGAAGTTCTCTAAATATCTTCATCGATCTTCAGTCTTCAAGGGTGATGTCTGATACTTAATTACCAAATTCTAACCTAGTCCGATACTTGTCTTAGTAGACTAGAAATCAAGATATAGTTTTGATCATTTAATATTGACAACAAGCTTGAGATAGCAAAACTTATGGGTTCAACCGAGCAATGCTTTAACAAAACATCCTCGCTAGACAAAGAAGCAGTGGGAGTATCTAATGCCCCACTAGTTAAAAAAGACCTTGTCCTCTTGCAACGCCTTGGTTGGTTATCTTCATACACATGGAGATATCTTTTTTTAAGGTTAGGTAAACATTGAACTCTATTTGGCAGTGCTCTTCGATCTTCAACCCTCAACACATCCACTTCATTAATGCAGTTGCTTATGTATTTGACAAACCACTTAATTTGTTCTATTTGTTGTCGTATCAAAACCACAAACTTTAAATTTATTCATATATAGTTTTAAAAACTTATACAAAAATTAAACTTAATAGTATTGGTACCACGATAAGGTATCTCTGCTTCCAAGAAATGTCCTCATCGGACTTTGGACTATCCAATATGTTTTGATATTCTACCGCTTATGGATCCATATTTATCACATAAGGTTGAGCAAACTCCAAAAACCAATCTATGTAATCCTCATTGGCTTCAGAAATATCATGGTCTGTAATTAGTGCAAATCGACTTATTTGGTTTTGAATTTCAACCGAGCATTCCAATGGTCGATCGACGGTGCTGGGTCTTAGTTCATTCTCACATCCTTTAAAGTAATAATGGAGTTTGGTTTGCTCAGTTACAAACAGGTTCTTCAAAAACTCTTTTCTGGACACAACAAATTTGACGGAGATTTCTACGAGGATTAAAAATCACGAATCCGGTTGGATGAAACAATGGTTCATTGTCGGTCACTACATTTTGATCTAGATCCAAGTATGGATCAAATACCAACTTATTAATTGTCAAAGTGTCAAACGTAGTCCTCATCTCAACCATATTTCTCTCTTTAGCCTTATGCTGGGTATTTACCTCCCGTAGGTTTATTGACATCCCACTTGGTGTTCGGAGATAACTTCTAGATTTCAAAATGGTCGTAAACCCATGAATGAAAAAAAAATAGTTATAAATAAAAGATTAGACACAAAGATATACAAATCACAACAAATTTGGAAACGAAAAACAAAAAATACCTAGAGAAGACCAATATACCACGCAATTCGTGTTTCGTTCCACCTTGAAGCTTGGCAAAGACTGTCAAGTAAATAAAATAGGGTAGAGGTGCTCCATGAGTACTTTGATACCTCGTTGATCTCCAAATAAGGATTGAGAGTCTTCAACCACTGTAGATAATAAGCATTCACCATATTATTCAACAAATCGAGAAAAATAAGGTGTCAAAAGCATGCAACAAGTAGGTTATAGTTGTATGTCTAACTCTTGCTTCATCCATCACCACCTTTCTAGCTTTTGCCTTGGCGACAGAATGCTCAAAATTTTCCCTAAAACGTTCCAATTTAATCTTTCTTGCTAGGATATATAGGACATATACTTGGTTCTTTTTCTTTCCTTTTTTTAGGTGGGCTCCGCTACCAATCTCTAACTTTTCATTTCTTGCCTCCAAGTCCCACCCGAGACAGTCTTTTACCAAGGTATGAAGATCTTTAAAAGAAATAGAGTTGTCAAAACTCTCTGCTACAGCTTGTCCTTCCAAGGAAAAACCGGTAATTTGTTAAGTATCATCCGGGATGACAGTCATCTCGCCAAGTGGGATATGAAATTTCATGGCCTTGGGCCAGGATATTTCCCTAAATCCACAAACAATAACAACATAATCCATTTCATGCCATAAACCCGAAGATTTTACCAAGTCTTGTACGTCTTTGTGCTCTCCCTCCAATGGCCAAAACTTTGCATGTTTGTGTTTCATTTTAGGGACCGCTTGCTCATGATGCTACACAAATTATAAAAATGTTGTGTTAAAATAAATAATCCATAATTAAATTAAAATAGCATATACAATCTTAGAATTAGATTACTATAGCAGCCCATGAAATTATGTAACCAAACAAGACCGATCTATCTCGTGGCTCATCCCAAAGTCTCCCATTCGCCTTTTCAGGCAAAAACATCATAGCATCAACGATTTGTCTTGCTATAGGTGCGGTTGGATACTTATTCTTCTCTACCACTTTGACTTTATCCTTATCAAAAGCTGTCGATGGGCCATTACTTGTACGCCCCTTAATTGTTCTTCAATCTCTTGAATTAGTTGTTGAGAAACCACAATTGTACGTTCACTACTCTCTTCTACTGTGGTTCCACCAGTGAAAATTTCAGTTGGGTTCTTTTTGTTTGTACCCAATGGTTTGTTGTGGCCTCTGGAAGGAGTCGGGTTATTGCTTGGTGTTAATTCTTTTTTTTTTTCTTCTTTTCCCTTTCTTTCCTAAAAATGTTAAGAAATTTGTTTAAGAGACGCATGTAACAAAGTTCAATACATATCATAAAAAATTAACTAATTACGGTTGGGACATTGGACATAACTAGACCGTAAACATGAATTTTGGACTTCTTAACCTTAAAACAACAAATTATGGTTAGGACACAAGCTTTACGGATAGGAAAAAACTACTTACGGTTTGGAAATACCCAGACGTAAACCTAAACTCTTGGTTTTTTGGATACTCATAGAAACTTACGGGTTGGACAATGTACTCGACCCAACCGTAAATTTACGGCTAGGAAAAATATATAACGCTTAGGAAAACTAATGGTTACGGTTGGGAAATACCTAGCCATAACAATAGAAAAATATTGATTTTCGACCTACTTAGAGAAACTTACATCCAGGAAAATTTAATCGTAAGTTGTAGTTACGGCTAGGAGTTCATATTATCCCATCCATAAACGATTTCTGAAACTGAATTTGAAAACCTAATTAACCAATCAATAGCCGAAATAAAAGATGGCTTTTACGATTCTTACCTTATACTAGCCATATTAGGAGTATTAGCTTCTGTTTCGATTCCTTGATTTACCAAATTTTCATTTTTTGGTTGAACATCTTATTCATTCGGTGTCACTGCATGTCTGGGTTGTTTTTTATTTGGTTTTTTTCCTTTACCTAGGTGATACTTAGTCCTTGTCATATTTTATATGAAAATTTTAATCGACGATGAAATATTCTCATAATGGACGGTTAACCATCGTCGAAACGATTTGAAGAAGAAAATTAGAGAAGAAGAGACGAATAAGAAGAAGGGAATAAACGATTGGGTAAAAATGAATAGATTTAGTTTAGTTTATGTTTTTGATTTTGGTTAGTTATGGGATGGGTAATAATGTAATAAGACTAATAAACAAATGAGAATATCTCTGAGTTTTCATAGGTTACTAATTCCTTTGCGCTTCAGATGGTCTCCCTTTGCAGTCCAATAATAGGATTTTTTTCGAAATCTTACTAACATAGTTGGACGAACCTTCTAGTATGTTGCTTTTGTTAAGGTGTGCTTCACTAGATTAGTATATTTGTTTCTAAGATAAACCCAATTATTAATTTAAAATAAACATCATATAATTAGTTACTAATAAGAATTACAAGAAACTAGCCGGAAGTCTGGCCACAAGTTGAGCCCCAACGCATTTTTTATAACTATCCCTAATCAGCATGAACATCAAACCTAGATAAGTGGTTATTTAGCCTTTTAAGGAAGTTTATAGTGTTATTACAAAGTTCTCCAAACATAGTGAATGCCAATGTACCAAAACCGAACCCTTGGGCTGAGCATATATTGTGATACTTTTTGTGCTTGCGTACTATAGCATTGCTTAGTGAAAAACCGAGACGAAAAGTGTGAACACTTCAGTGAACACCTCTATGGTGAAAGGTGAAACCCCAGTAATATCTAAACATGTGTCACGCCCATTGTCCCAATTGTATACCAAGATGTTAGACGGACGGAGACCCCCCCAATCATTAGCCAAGAAACCTAAAGCTACCTCTTTCCTAGCCGGAACCCCCGAACGGAAACACATATGTGGAAAGGTGTCACGTACAAGGTCATGTCTGAATTTGAGGCCAACCTCGTGTGCACAGTATAAAACGTGATCTCCGAAGCAATCGATGTTTCTATCACAAAAGGAACATTGGCAACCTGAAAACATGGGGGTACAAAAATACACCACCAAATTTTTCTTAGGCAACCTGTATGGACTAAACTCGAATATAATTCTGAGAATTCAACTTAATGAATCTCAATCTGGAATTATATGAAGAGTTTATATCTCTTTCTCTCATAATCAGAACGTTTACAGAAGCAAGTCCGTGAACCTGATTATGTGCGGGAGTACTTGAACGATTCCAAAGATCAATATCCAACATCAATCAAGTCGTATCCAATAAACAAGGATGGATATCTACTTTGATTGATTTACGTACAACCTGCGATGTTTCAATTATAAAGATAAACAATATAATATGGAAAAGGAAATAACACAGACACCAGAATTTTGTTAACGAGGAAACCGCAAATGCAGAAAAACCCCGGGACCCTTTCCAGATTTGAACACCAAACTGTATTAAGCCGCTACAGACACTAGCCTACTATCAAAACTTCGGAATGGAATGTAGTTGAGACCGAATCAAACCATCACAACAATTCAGTTACAGTCGAGCTCCTTGCGCCTCTTGAATATCAGCAGGACTTTGCGCCATTAATTCCCTTAGCTGACGTCCTTTACAGCCTAAGAGTTGGTTCAACTCAATTGAATACTTTAAACCAATTTTCCTCCCACAGATAAGCATATATGTGATTTCCGTTCTGATTAAAGATCAAGGTGAGGTGGGAAATCGATTACAATAGACAAAGTCTATCAAACCTCAAAATCTGGTCTTATGACTCCCGAAGAGCAATATAGATTATTATTCACCTCACAAGTATAAACTTGTGGAATCACAAAGTCTGAGACGAATAAACTTTGTGATTTCTATCTATCTTGTTTGTTGGAGCAAGCTCAACAATCAAAACAAGATCAGGATACACGAACTATCAAGATAAATATAGTTAGACCTGGCTTCACAAATCCCTAGGTGATGTCTTTTTAGTCGCTAAACCCTAGAAGGGTTTGAAGGAAAGGAAGAATTTAGTTTACAACTAGGACACACAAGAATAATGTCAGAGATTCAGAGATCCCAGTTGGTTGAGGTTCTCCTTATATAGACTTTAAACGTCAAGGTTTCTTTAGATTTAAGCTAAGGTATCTTTGGATCCAAGCAATCAATAATCACCATTAGATGAAAAACTTGACTTTTAGATTAACATAGCAAAATATACACTCTGGTTAGGATGGACCATAACCGAACCGTGTACAATGACTTTTTCATGAAAGCTAAGGTAGCTTTCACATATACTGTCATGTATGTTAACTGGTATGCATACTGTCATGTATCCATATTAATAGTAGTTTTATATCTCTCTAATACTCAATTCGAAACATTCCCGAATAACATCAATGAGACATATCACTGTTGGGGATATTTTCAAATGATTAAATCTTGAATCATAATTTAAGTCATGAACAACAAATTGTTCTTAAACAAATTCATCTAGTATAAACAAATGTTCTTAAGCTTAATTAGTAATATTTCGAGAACGATATTCAAGATAAACTTGACTCGAAATTTCTAATATGCATAAATTGTCTAAGTACGACAATGTTGAAAAAACGGGGGTCTAACAACCACACCCAATATTTCGCTTAGCAATCTGTTTGGACTAACTCCAATATACTTTCAAGAGAATCAACTAGACAGTCAGACTCAATCTTAAGAAAAGTATATCCAAGAGTTGTATCTCTATTTCTCAATGCAATCAGCAAATCAAACAGATAGAATCCGTAAGACTGATTATTATGAGAAAAAACTTGAACGGTACCAAAGACCAATGTTCAAGTGTCAATCAATTTATATAACAACCAAAGGTTGGATTATCTAATTGATTGAACTACGCACAACCTGTGATATTTCAATTATATAAACAAATATAATGCAGAAAATAAATAACACAGACACCAGAAATTTTGTTAACGAGGAAACCGCAAATGCAGAAAAACCCCGGGACCTAGTCCAGATTTGAACACCACACTGTATTAAGCCTCTACAGACACTAGCCTACTACAAGTTAACTTCGGACTGGAATATAGTTGAGCCCTAACCAATCTCACACTGATCAAGGTACAGTCGCGTTCCTTACGCCTCTGAATCCCAGCAGGACTCTGCGTACTTGATTTCCTTAGCTGATCTCACCCACAACTAAGAGTTGCTACGACCCAAAGTCGAAGACTTGATAAACCAATCTGTCTCACATAGAAAAGTCTATTGAATAGATAAATCTGTCTCTCACAGAAATACCTAAGAGTTTTTGTTCCGTCTTTTGATAAATCAAGGTAAACAGGAACCAATTGATACACCGGACTTATATTCCCGAAGAACAGCCTAGTAATATCAATCACCTCACAATAATCTAAATCGTATGGTAGCGAAACAAGATATTGTGGAATCACAAACGATGAGACGAAGATGTTTGTGACTACTTTTTATCTTGCCTATCGGAGATTAAATCTCAAGCAAATCTTAGAGAAGATAGTACTCAATCACGATAGAAAACAGCAAGATCAGAAAACACAACTACAGAGAAAATAGTTGGGTCTGGCTTCACAATCCCAATGAAGTCTTTAAGTCGTTAACCTATAATGGTTTTAGAAAAAACCTAGGTTAAAGGAGAATCGACTCTAGTCGTAACTAGTATCACACGGGAGGTGTGGGGATTAGGTTTCCCAGTTGCTAGAGTTCTCCTTTATATAGTCTTCAAATCAGGGTTTTCAATCAATGTTACCTTGGTAACAAAGCATTTAATATTCACCGTTAGATGAAAACCTGATTAGACTCAAGCTAATATCTTTCAACCGTTAGATCGAACTTAGCTTGCTACACAAAAATGAAAAGTTACTTCATTTAGATATGAGTAACCATACCTAAACGTGTGCACCTTGTTGGCTCAAAATAGTTAATCGAAGTTAGCCATATGAACACTTTCATATCAACCTTATTCATCTTAACCATAACTAGTTCAAATGACTCAAATGAAACTAGTTCTAGAGTTGTTCAATTGTTTATATTCTCATAGAAGTATACAAGACACAATTGAAGCAAAATCGATTTTTGATTCACTCGAATCAATTCATGAACATTATAGCCATGGTTTGCAAAAGATTGTATTCCTTATTATATAAATGTATTATTTCATGAACAAACCGATTTTAGAACATAACCTTCTCAAGTATGCGAATGGGTACGCATACCTAAGTGGCCGGACCAAGTTTGGGTTCGTCAGTATGCGAATGGGTACGCATACCATCCAACCTCAGTTAAATTACGGAACTTGAAACTCACGCTAGTACGCATATCAGTATACATACTGAGTTCCCGGACTTTCACAAACCAACCAGTACGCATACGGGTATGCATATTATGGTTCCCGGACATGGAATATCTTGCAACAATTAGCATACAAGTACGCATAATGTGCTATATCCAATCATGGTTATTTGTTCTATACTCTCATTTTAATAATTGAAACATTCTTAGAAGACGACAACATCTGTCTCACAAAAACTATTAGCTTCGAAGCAATTTTCAAGTGATTGAATGATCAATACGAAACATTCCGAGTCTACATCAAATGATTGTCTCACACAAATCATGTAAGATGTTACAAGGCGATTTTCACATGATCATCTTTTGACTTTCATCAAGAAAATAAGATGAACTTGGTTAAAGCGAAAGCTTACGAACACATATTTCGAGAAATATGTAAGCGAGTTAAACTCAGCTCGAAATATCAAATGTGTATAATCGAAGTCTATATAGCTATACGACTTTTGTCTCAAATAGGAGATAGATTAAATAGACTTTTGAGTGATAGATGAGTTCAAGTCTCCACATACCTTTTGTTGATGAAGTTCAACAAGCTCCCCTTAGTAGTTGTTCGTCTTCAATCTATGAACGTCGTGAAATCTAATGATCAACTACACTTTCTATCCTAATCCGAGACTTAGCTATAAGTAAACTAGAATTCAAGACTTATAGTTTTGGCAAATAAACTTGAAAACAAGTTTGAGATAGCAACGCTTGCGAGTTCGACCGAGCAGTGCTTTAACAAATGTCTCATAAATAGAAAGGTGGAAACTTGAAAAATATGTGGTTCAGTCTTCACTTACCTTTTGATGTTGAAGTTCTCCGAAGCTCTTGTTGATCTTCGCCTTCAAACTGTATAACGCAGTGATATCCGATTTTCAACTACATACTTCTATCCTAATTCGAGACCTGACTAAATGTAAACTAGAAATCAAGATATAGTTTTGATCAACTAAATTTGACAACAAGATTGAGATAACAACACTTGTGAGTTCGACCGAGCAATGCTCTAACACTACCCTCGACAAATAAGTCTATAACGCAAAAGACCACCAAACTGTCGAGCACCAACCTTTTGATTAATCCCATCAATTGTTATTGCTTTGAGATAGTGCCATAACGCAAGGTCACGAGAAGACATTGAAAATTTCACCGGCATATCCTTCATGACAACATCGAAGTACTTAACTTCCAAGGTCTTCATGGGATGGGGGCAAGTAAACTCAATATTGACATCAGGACCACATATGCTGGGAAAAAAAAGTCCAATGGATTGCTGCAAATCGAGATTAGGATCCTGCAATGGCGTGTTACGCAGAATAATATCTTTCAAGGGATGTGTAATGAACCGTCGTTGGCTCTGATACCATTTGTAATGACCCGTGAGCATATGTTGTGCAAGCTTAAAATTAATGTATGGTAGAATCCCCTTTTGGTACTTAATTGCCTTCAAGTGCTCAGTTTGCACCACATCAGGAGCATATTTGTAATGACCCGTCCTCCACCGTTACTGTCCCCACTTAGCCACTGCGGTAATCCGGCAGTATGGGGTTTTCAACGGGTATCGCTACGGTCATCCAGCGACAACTTACCGGGAGGTCACCCATCCCTGAATTGTTCCCACCCGAGTACGCTTAACTGCAGAGTTTTCTACCAACTCTGGAGCCAATTGTGTTGGAAAGGCCTCGGTGTTAGGAAAGGACAAATTATTACTTATATTCCATTCGGCCAACCACTTCCGAAATCGGGATATTACAATACCACCACCTTAAATTGGAGATGTCCCCGGCTCCGGAATATATCCGAGCCCAGATTTCTGACATTCCCCTGCCCTTCATGAGACTAGTACCCGACACTCAATCCGTCCAGCATACTCTCTCACCATCGGTAGGTGACCCGTCGTCGGCTCTGATACCATTTCTAATGACCCGTGAGCATTTGTTATGCAAGCTTAAAACGAATGTCTGGCATCAACCCCTTTTGGTACTTAATTGCCTTCAAGTGCTCAGTTTGCACCATATCAGGAGAAGGAGGGCTTGTTCGTTTTAGAGTATGATATGAGGTTCGAGGAGCTATCTCGATATGCTCCTGATATGGTGCAAACTGAGCACTTGAAGGATATTAAGTACCAAAAGGGGATGCTGCAAGACATTCGTTTTAAGCTTGCACAACAAATGCTGACGGGTCATTACAGTCCGACTCTGGATACAAGAAGCTAAATAACAGTAATTCATCGCATCATCCATGAAGTAAAGACCCAAACCTCCAAAACGAAGAGGCAGAGAGGCAAGAAGATACTGTAGACACCCCATTCCAGGCCCATCGTCAGTAACAATATGACGCAAATGTTTTGACAGGTGATCATCGAACACATCTTGAGCATCTACAGTGTAGGCGGGGTTGGTGGTTCGCATGGAGAAATAAAGCTGAGATACTCTAGCACAACTACGGAGCAGCAACAGTTCACACTGAGGGACATCTAATTTCCTTACAGCGTCCATGAGGCAGGTAGTCTTGAGCATACGAGACTTAACCAAACTGCTGCAAAAGTATGGATCTAAGCTAACTCCCCCCCCCCCCCCCCCCCTAAAATATTAACACCTTTAGCAGGTCTGCTGATTTGGGGATGAAAAATATTGACATCCTAGCCGCGAGGATCCAATGTAGGCCAGAAAATCTCCGTCTTAGTGATATTGAGATGAAGTCCGAGATTAGGCCCCTCAGTTTGAATGATGTTAAGTGCTTTGGAGACCATTAAAGTATCGCCAATAATAGTTCCGTCGTCAAGATACCAAGCCTGCAAGTTTAAAAGAAATTGATCAGCAATATTATTGAAAAGAGTGTGTAGGGTGAGTGAGAAAAGAAGGGGTACAAGAGGGTCTCCTTGTTGCACCTCATTGGCTTTGAGTAACAGAGATACACCCACTTAGAAATTGAAGGAAAATATTTTCTAACCTCTTGAAGCATTGCCGACCTATTAACCATGTAAAAGGCGGTTCTGAAATCAACCAAAACATAGTTACAAAGGAAAAAACACCTTTTTTATGCACCGGCATGTCGACAGCATACAAAATAGCTTCGCCGCCACACGGAACACTAACTCGAAACTGAAAATCCTCAAAATAAGAGCACACATCCTTCCTAACAGCCTCTCGACTTATTTGTTTCATTTTTTCAAAACTCAACAGATAATTATTTTGTCCTTGCATTGTGATTATTTGTACCCCGAGGGATAGGTTAATCCAACAAATTTTTAGGAAACCTAACACTATTAAGTTTCTTAATTTATAGTGTTAGAGCAATGCTCGGTTAAACCCACAAGTCTTGATATCCAAGCTTGTTGTCAATATTAGATGATCAAAACTATATCTTGTTTTCTAGTTTACCAAGTAAAGTCTCGGACTAGGTTATAATTTGGTAGTTGAGTATCATACATCACCCCCGAAGACTGAAGATCGACGAAGACATTTGGATAACTTATTTATTAGGTATATGAAGACTGAACCATTCTATTTTACTCATTATCTTACCATTCTATCTGTTGAGATGACGTCGTATGAATTCTAGTAGATTTACAAAGAAGAAGTTTCAAGTCAAGCTTGTCTTGCTAAAAATCTCGATATATGACTTTAGCAAATATGTTCAACGATCCTTAAACAATATTAGTTATAAGAAATTTATTATTTGAATTAATTTGTGGATCAATTGAAAATTGCCCATGCAAATGATTTTATCACGTGAGAATGTTTCAAACATCATAAAAGAGAAATATTGAACTATCTGATATTTCTTCTCAGGGTAAGTTGGCGAACCAATTCATAAACTATAGATATATGAGTTTCAGAAATACAGGAAGGTTGGCAAACCAGTTCGCAAACCATGAGTTCAGTTGGAAAACATTTCATGAACCGTTGTGAACTGAATTTTGAAGTTGGTATTATAGGCTAGCAGTTGGTTGGCGAACCTAGTTCACGAACCATTGCACCCTGACTCGTGAACAAGCCTAACGGTTCACAAACCGTTGTACTAACCGTCCCAGTAGATTATAAAAGATGCTCAAAGACTTAATTTTTAAAGTATTGCTAGAACTCTCTCAAACACTTCTAAGACTTCATTGATCACTCAAACACTTAGGTAGGTGCTTCATGATTAAATTCATATGTGATTAAATGAACATCAAATTGCATTTAGTTCTTTCGCATACTTGCCAATCCGAACAGTCATTATACGCAGTTCTAGAAGCGGTTCCTAGTGTGTACTCTTTTATTGTATTTTTAAGACCTAAAAGTGTTTGCTTGATTCTTAAGTTATGTTAGTTTGAATTATAAAAACCCATGGTATTTGAAAACTATAAATAGAGATGCTCTTTCAACTAGGAAAATCAATCCCTGACATTTTGTGTCCTAGTTGATTCTAGAGTTGTCCTCTATAGACCAAGGTTTCCTTTGAGAAACATAATTAGGTCTATAACTAAAAGACTCCGCTTTGGGGATTCATGAAGCTAGATCCGACTATCTTTACCTTGATAGTTCGTGAATCCTGATATTGATTTTCTGTAATCGAGGTTTTCATAATCTCTTTCAGGAAAGATAGATAGTAATCACAATGTTCTCTTCGTCTCAGAATTTATGATTCCTCAAGATAGATATCTGAAAACTTATCTTAATTGATCTTTTGAAGATTGTTCTTGAGAGGTGGTTAAGAATCTAGGTTGCTATTTGGGAGTCATAAGTTATGGGTTTGTGAGGTTTGCTAGCTTTTATTGCAAACATATTTCTTCACCCTTGATCTTTGATCTATAACGGAAATAAAATAGGCTTATCTGTTAGTGGCAGATTGGTATCAAAAGTATTCACTTAGATTGAAGAAACTCTTATGATGCAAAGGACGCCAGCTAAGGGAATCAATTGCGTAGAGCCTTGCGAGGTTCAATAGACGTAAGGAGCGCGACTGTAACTGAATCGCTTGGAGGGTGGATTCGGTCTTAACTACATTCCAGTATGAAATCTGATAGTATGCTAGTGTCTGTAGTGGCTTAATACAGTTTGGTATTCAAATCTAGACTAGGTCCTGGGGTTTTTCTGCTATTGCGGTTTCCTCGTTAATAAAATTTCTTGTGTCTTGTGTGTTTTTTTTTCTGCATGATATTGTTTATCTTTATAATTGGATTTACGTAAGTTGTATTATTCAATCTTAGTCGATACGTCCATCTAATTATGATCGATTACGAGACTCGTTTCTTGTAGAATTCATATCTTGAAAGATAGATAACAAGTTTAATTACTTGCAGAATTCTGATTGGATTATTTGGATACGACTAGATTGATCTTGGATATTGATTTTTTAGATCGTACAAGTACTCTTCTTAACAATCAGGTTCACAGACTCATTCCTATATAAATACTGATAGGGAAGACGTTAGAGATATAAACTCCACATATATATTGTCAAGGATCATTCAGTTGGTCTACCTGCAATTGTATTAGGTTTTGTCTATACAAGTTTCCGAATGAAAAAGTTGATGGTGTACTTGGTACCCCTGTGTTTTCATATAGGGTCATGTATATTATTTTATTGGTACATCCTAGATAAATAAAAATGAATTAGGTATTCGTAGGGGACAATTATACGGGAAAAAGATTAAAAGGAAAAATAATGTTATCCTAACTTATATGAGTTAATAAAGTCTCTGTCATATATATATGAATGGAACAACATTATTCGATGCTTATTTTTGGGTTAATGATTTTGGTGGTTAGTCGTAAAGTTCGTTAAACTTCGTCGTACTTGATATTTCGAGTGACTAGGTATTTGAAATTCAATTCCTTTTGGTATGCCTCTCAATAAAGAGATTTAAACTACATAAAACCAATGTGCATACTTTTGTGATTTGATTATAGTTTTTTTTTTTTTTTTTTTTTTTTTTTTTTTTTTTTTTTTTTTTTTT
>JAJJMB010005286.1:3432530-3477692 GCA_023531105.1 Papaver atlanticum | reverse complement strand
TTTTTTTTTTTTTTTTTTTTTTTTTTTTTTTTTTTTTTTTTTTTTTTGAGAATAGGGTATATATATATACATAATAGAAGAACAAGGTTAGTTAGTCTCCAGATTCAGTCTCGTTTGTGAAAGATTACAAATGAGTTGTCCTTATAATGACTGAATCTATCTGATTAACTTCGTCTGAAACAGAAATAACATGGTTATCCAGGATATTTACATCATAAGTTTTAATAGAGTCAAAGGTTTATCCTTGGTTATCCAGGATATTTCCCAAGAAACTACAGTATTAGATGTTCT
This sequence comes from Papaver atlanticum, assembly GCA_023531105.1. Lineage (NCBI taxonomy): Eukaryota > Viridiplantae > Streptophyta > Magnoliopsida > Ranunculales > Papaveraceae > Papaver > Papaver atlanticum. The sequence goes on along the minus strand of JAJJMB010005286.1, from coordinate 3,477,401 downwards.
TCCCTTTTTTGCCAATAAGTCAGCTGCTCCACTTGACTTTCTATCTGGAAACTGGAAAATCAAAAAGGAGACTAATTGATCTGCTATTCTCTTGATTTATTTAAAATTCATTTGAACTGCCACTTGATTGATCCATTTTATCTTGAATGTACTTTATTGTTGATTGATTGTTCCCCTATATGACCAGATTTTTGATGTTTCTTCCTTTGTCCCATTTGACTACCTAAAGCAGAGTTACTGCTTCTGTTTATGTGGATGATGAAGTTCTGAAGCTCCAAATTTCATCTCATTTGGAACTACATGTCCAGTTTCTGTGAATGATTCCATAACCTGCGTTAGTAATTGGATATCTCCAAGAAGCATCACATTTTATTTTATATGTATTCAACCTAGGAGTAATCCAATTGTATCATATGCAATGTTCTAGAGATTAATTGTTGCAAATTATTGACATTGTTAGGATGCCAATAAGAATAATGTCTTGCAATAGACATACCCACATGTGTAATGACCAAAAAATTGTAACAATAGTCCGGCCGGTCCTAATACCATAAATTCGGCATTTCACTACATGGATACTCAATCCGCACAGTGATCATAACTAGCACAGATCAACATGATATATAAAATGAAACATTTCTTTTATAAAAGGAACACTGAGGAGGAAAACATTTGCCATTATTAGATTATGAAATAACTCGCATAAAACTGAAATTAAAATCTCAATTCGGTACGAAGTATTGTGATAACTTTATTACAAGAAATTAAGATAAACATATACTAACGACAAATGCGGGGAGGCAGTTCTACTTCCTCAAACCAACTGTAGCAACTACTCGAGAAATCTGATGACTAGATAGGTCACTTATTTACCCTGTAACCTGAAACTGAAAAAATCAACACAAGGTTAGAGCCTTGGAAACCACAAGTTCACTCTTAATCTATCAGTTCAACCATTGAATATAAGAGCATTGAAGTATCATATAAGAATAATTACACTAGATCTTAAACAACATCACATAAACAAATAAAGCTCACTAATTCATAATCTTTCAAAGATGAAGTTCGGTAACCCAAAACCTTCAAATCTTTAAAACCACATAAACATGAAACAAAAAATTACATAACAACTGCCTACTGCGACAAACCAGCTATTCATTATAGATTTGCGATCCTTAATCTCAATGGATAAAAAGCTAAGCGTACATACCACTACTGCCCACCGCGACGCACATACTATTTTCAATGCATAGTTGTACCCCTGATCTTGGAAAATAATAAAATCACACCAAACCCCACCGTGACACACAAGCTATAGTTGTGAACCTGATCTCGGGAAACAACAAAACCAATCCACTGCCCACCGTGACACTCAAGCCATTTAAATAACTGAGGTCCTGAACTCATCAAAGATAGACCAAACTTACATGCATTCACTGACCACCGGATACACAATCTATCTAATATATATAGAAGTGGCCCTGATCTCGGCATAAAACGCAAACAATGCATACTTGCAACCACCACGACACACCTTCTATTTGAAAAATATATAGAGGTAAAAATATTAGCAAATTCTAACGGTTTGATTTTCCAACACAAGAGCTCAAGTAGTACTATTTGCAATTAAATTCCTACAGAAACGCAGTTAGATAAATTTATTTATTTAAATCCTTAGAGCAAGGGCTATGGGGGTTGAGAGTCTCCTTCAAAATGAAAGAGTTGATAAAATTTGATCAAATTAGGTCCTACTATGGGTAGAGGGAAACCCCCTTTTACCCCAAACTCAATCGATGTCTCTTTCAGTTGAAGGAGTGACCAAAAGTGTACACTACACGGCAGTTTGTTTGCTATATGAAAAAAACACAAGAAAAACGGTTGATAGTTAGCCGTATTAAGTTTGAAATGAAAACAGATGGGACACAGTATGCCATATTAGCATTTCTTATATTCACACGGCAATTAATTAGCCATTTTGTGTAACTTCTAAAAATTTACGCAAACAAACATGAAGTCGTTGTAGACATTGTCTTCTGACTTCCAAGCACAAAACAGCTTGCACTAACACGATTTGGTTTTCCCACACAAATCTAAGCATATAATACATTCTAGTGAGATAGAATTATAGTAAAACAAAGATAGAAGAATTTGAGGCTTTTTTTTTCCTTCTAAACGGATGATTGTTAAACGTATAAACTATCATCCCTCTATCCCATGGTAGATTTCCCACTCTTTCGCCTAGACTCTCTTTCATTTTGAAAGGGATTGACTCTAAAATATTCTATCCCATAGTCCTTGCTCTTAAGAATATCCGATCACCCTCAAATTTTAAACGAAAGTACATGACACACTAGAGTACAACATATCCAAAATTCAACACAAACCAACGGATGGAAATTAATTCATAAGTAAAACAACGTCTACAATTCATATGCAATTTAGGGTTCCGAAAACATGTTGATTTATGGTTTACCCTAAGAACGATTTTGAACTACCAATACAAATAAGAAACTTAAATGAACACAATCAAATTGATAAAGCAAGAATGAACTTGATTTTAGGTGAAGATGAAGGTTGAAGTAACTAAAGAGAATGGTAAACAAAATCAAGCTATCCCCAGCTCCTTCCACGGTTTTGCATAGCTTTCCCCCTTCTCAAATTTCTGATCCCTAAAGTTTTAAGTTCAAAACTAGGTTTATACGTTTTTTCTTCTTCTTAACTTCCTAATTTGACAGCTTATAATTCAATCCATATCCCCATGATAAGGGCAACCCACTTAGTCAAAAATAGCCTGAATTATCTTACACAATTATAACAAGTATAAATTTAAGGTAATAATTCATAATTATTGATTAAGGGGTATTACATTTCCCCCCCTAAAAGAAACGATTTCGTCCTCGAAATCAACATACCTCGGAGTGGAACAAGAATGGATATTATCTTCCAACTGACCTGAAAACCAATCAATATTAGGAAAGCTAAAATTTCCGAAATGACACAATATTATACTCTAACTATACATTCGAATCCCAAAAGACAAACTATAATATTAAATCATCACTTTTTTTCCTTTTAAAACCAAGACAAAACTAACCAAAAAGTGCGACAATCAAAACTCTGATAAATTAAATCGGTTACTCAAAACGGCCAAAATAAAATCATCGTACGATAAATATATATATTGACACACAACTTTCAAAACCTAACAAGTTCACACGCACATCCAAGTAAATCGGAACCGTGTTCTGATACCAACTTAAAGTTTGTGGGCATCCAACTCAAAACCAATTGGCCAGGTCATAGGTGGATTTTTCACAGGTATTAAGAAAATGTATAAATTTGTTATTAAATTATTTTTTGATTGTATAATTTTAAATTATTCATAACTTCATTAATAAAGTGCATTAATTATGATTGGTAACCTTTATAATGTGAAAAACTTCCGATACTAGCTAGAATGAGCATATGTAGATGGATAAAAACTAAACATGGGCCTACGTTACTTGAACAGAAGGAGTATTTGTGATGTAACAGTGCAGCACCAAGTTAAATTTGATAGGGTTAGTGATATTATGTACCTAAATGTACCATGAGCATGCACCTTTTGAATTTTAAGTAATCAAATTTGTTATTATAGAGATATACATTATAAAATGCACTATCTAATGGCTTAGAAGTGAATGCTCATCGTATTATTGATACCAAGACTCGTTGGAAAGACTACCTAGCCCTAAGTTGGCTTTTGACGATGTACTTACAATTGTATAAGCTTAGGTTTCCAAGTTTAATACGAAATAGTTTATGTTTCCTTAGTAAACTTAAAAACCTAGTTTATTTCGGCTTCCTTCTAATATATATTAGGATTTTATTACCAACTAGTTTATATATAGTTTGTATTGTTTTGGTGATCCTCTATCAGATTCATCATTTATTAGTGTTGAAAAGACGAAGCTATGCCCTAACAAGTGCAATCTAAACAGAAGAGCAATCATGTCAAGCCTTCCTGAAGATATCTACAATGAAATCCTATTAAGGACACCAGGGAGATCCAAATTATCATGTAAGTTTGTATGCAAGACTTGGTTTGCCATAATTACGACGATGATAACAAATCATAAGGTATTGAGCAGATTGTGTCACAGTGCGTACGTTTGTTGTTTGTATTAAGCACCAGACCGTAATTGTTTCCTTGTTTAACAAATTTAAGGTGCAACTTAACAAAATTAGCTGTACAAATTATGGCACCAAGTGTTGTAAAAACTTACGTGATAATATGGACCTCACTGGTGTCCTTAATAAGATTTTATGGTAGATATCTTCAGGGAGGCTTGACATGATTGTTCTTCTATTTAGATTGCACTGACATATGACGACTCTGATAAAGTATCAACAAAATAATAAAAAATATATCTAAACTAGTTGATAATCAAATCCTAATATATATCAGAAGGAAGCCGAAATAAACTAGGTTTTTAAGTTTACCAAGGAAACATAAATTATTTCGTATTAACTTGGAAACCTAAGCTTATCCAATTGTAGGTACATCGTCAAAAGCCAACTAAGGGTGAGGTAGTCTTTCCAATGAGTCTTGGAATCAATAATGCGATGAGTATGCACTTATAAGCCATTAGATATTGCATTTTATAATGTACATCTTTATAATAACAAATCTAATGACTTAAAATTCAAAAGGTGCATGCTCATGGTACATTTGGGTACATAATATCATTAACCCTATCGAATTTAGCTTGGTGCTGCATTGTTACATCACAAATACTCCCTCCGTTCAAGTAACGTTGGCCCATATTTATTTTTTATCCATCTACATATGCCTATTCTAGCTAGTATTAGAAGTTTTCCACATTATATCGTAAGGTTACCAATCATAATTAATGCACTTTCTTAATGAAGTTACGAATAATTTTTAAAATTATACTATTAAAAATTAGTTTAATAACAAAATTATACATATTCTTAATACATGTGCAAAATCCACCTATGACCTGGCCAATTGGTTTTGAGTTGGATGCCCGCAAACTTTAGGTTGGTATCAGAGCACGGTTCCGATTTACTTGGACTATGCGTGTGGACTTGCTAGTTTTTGAAAGTTGTGTGTCAATATATATATATATCGTACAATGATTTTATTTTGGGCGTTTCAGCAACAGATTGAATTTGGGCGTTATGGAAAAGGATAGATTTCTTCTTCCTTCCTATAGATTCAGATAGATTTTGTAGACATTTTTATTTATTTTCTCTTCTTATTCTTTCTCGAGGTCAGGCTTCACCCTGCCCTGCCCTGCTCTATTCTTTTTTCTTTTTCTTTATCAATAAAATCTACTTGTGAGTTTGCTCGGAAAAAAAAAAGTAACCAATTTAATTTATCAGAGGTTTGATTGTCGCACTTTTTGATCGGTTTTGTCTTGGTTTTAAAAGAAAAGGAAAAAGTGATGATTCAATATTATAGTTTGCCTTATGGGATTCCAGTGTATAGTAGAGTATAATATTGTGTCATTTATAAAATTTAAGCTTTCATACTATTGATCTTTTTGTGCTTGACATGGTTGGTTTCCAGGTCAGATGGAAGATAATATCCATTCTTGTTCCACTCCGAGGTATGTTGATTTCGAGGAAAAAATCGTTTCTTTTAGGGTGGAAAAATGCAATACCCCGTAATCAATAATTATGAATTATTAGCTTGAATTTATACTTGTTATAATTGTGTATCGGAGGTGTAAGATAATTCAGGCTATTTTTGGCTAAGTGGATTGCCCTTATCATTGGGACATGGCTAGAATTATAAGCTGTCAAATTAGAGAGTTAAGAAGAAGAAAAAATACAAACCTAGTTTTGTGCTTAAAACTTTAGGGATCAGAAATTTGAGAAGGGGGGAAGTTGTGCGAAACAGTGGAGGGAGCTGGGGATAGCTTGATTCTATTTACGATTCTCGTTGGTTACTTCAACCTTCATCTTCACCTAAAGGCAAGTTCATTCTTGCTTTATTAATTTGATTGTGTTCATTTAAGCTTCCTATTTTTTTTAGTAGTTCAAAATCAGTGTTAGGGTAAACCATAAATCAACATGTTTTTGGAACCCTAAATTGCATATGAATTGTAGATGTTGTTTTCCTTATGAATTAATTTACAACCATTGGTTTGTGTTGGATTTTTGATATGTTGTACAATAGTGTGTCATATACCTTCTTTTAAATTTTAAGGGTGATCGGATACTGTTAAGGCTTTGAATCAATTGATTTAGCTAACTTCGATTCTGTTAGAATTTAATTTCGAATAGTACTGCTTGATCTCTTGTGTTGTACAATCTAACCATTAGAGTTTGCTAAGATTTTTACCTCAATGTATTTGTCAAATAAAAGGTGTGTCACGGTGGGCGATGGTTGCAAGTATGTGTTGTTTGCGTTGTATGCTGAGATGAGGGTCACTTCTATGTATATTAGATAGATTGTATGCCCCGTGGGCAGTGAATGAAAATAAGTTTTGTCTATCTTTAACTGTGTATTAAACGGCTTGAGTGTCATGATAGGCAGTGGATTTTTTTGTTGGTTGCCGAGATCAGGGCCACAACTATAGCTTGTGTGTCGCGGTGGGCTGTGGTGTGATTTTATTATTTGTCGAGATCAGAGCCAAAACTATGTATTGTAAATAGTCTGTGCATCACGGTGGGCAGTAGTGGTATGTACGCTTAGCTTGTTATCCGCTGAGATTAGGGTCGCAACTATATAATGAATAGCTGGTACATCGCAGTGGGAAGTTGTTATGTAATTTGTTGTTTCATGTTATATGGTTTTAAAGATTTTACATGGTAAAGAAAGGTTTCGAGTTACTGAAATTTATCATTGAAAGATTATGAATTAGTGAACTTTATTTGTGTATGTGATGTTGTTTAAGAGCTAGTGTAATTATTCTTACATAATACTTTAATGCATTTATATTCAACGGTTGAACTGGTGTATTAAGAGTGCACTTGCGGTTTTCAAGTCTTTGACCTTGTGTTGATTTTTCAGTTTCAGGTTATAGGGTAAATAAATGACCTATCTAGTCATCAGATTTCTCGAGTAGTTGCTATAGTTGGTTTGAGGAAGTAGAACTTCCTCCCCGCATTTGTCGTTAGTATCTGTTTATCTTAATTTCTTGTAATAAAGTTATCACAATACTTCGTACCGAATTGAGATTTTAATTTCAGTTTTATGCGAGTTATTTCATAATCTAATAATGGCAAATGTTTGCCTTCTCAGTATCTCTTTTATAAAAGAAACATTTCATTTTGTATATCATGTTAATCTGTGCTAGTTATGATCAATGTATGGATTGAGTATCCATATAGTGAACCGCTAAATTTGTGGTAGTAGGACCGGACGGACTATTATTACAAATTCTCGGTCATTTCAGTTGGTATCAGAGTCGACGATGGGTCACCCGCCGAGGGTGGAAAGGTACGCTGGACGGATTTGTCCGGGTATTTATCTCATGAGGGGAAAGGAACGTCGAAGATCTGGAACTGAATATATTCTAGATCCAAGGACAGCTGGTGGTATTGTAATACCCCGGTTCGGCAGGTAAGGTTCGCCTATTGGAACATAGATAATGGTTTGTCATTTCCTATCACCGAGGTCTTTTCAGCACAATTAGCTTCCAAGTTGGCAGAAAACTCCGCAGTTAAGCATGCTTGGGATGGAGTAATCCAGGGATGGGTGACATCCCGAGAAGTTATTGTCAGATTACCGCAGAGATGCCCGTTAAAAAACCCACATTGTCGGATAACCGTAGTGGTTATCTGGGGACAGTATCGGTGAAGGGTCGGGTCATTACAACATGAGCATGCGTTTTTTTTTTTTTTTTTAAGATTCTTAAGCATCTCAGTTTCCATATAAATCAACATTTTGTTGAGGTAAGAGCATGGAGATTAAATATTCTTTTTCTTTTCTCAATTCATTATAGTTTGCTAAGAAAAAATTATCATTATCGGAGTTTGAGTTAGATTGTACTCCATGTGTAGCCAGTGGAGGTAAGTTCAATACTTCCCTTGCAAATTCAAAGAAAAGAAAAGATGTTTAGTTCATTCTATAGAGTTTTCACAAAAAAGACATTGAGTTTCTACATTCAAGATAGTCCCCAGCTTATGCAAAGTTGGTAATGCACCTTGCAGACACTTACAAACAATTTGATAATGTAAGATATATCCATACTCCATAGAATATTCCAGAATTTCCTGGTTTTTGAAGAGACTATATTCAATGGGTTATGAAGCTTAGAAAATAGAGACTTTGCAGTAAATTCTCAATTCGTAGTTAAAGTCCATCTCAACTTATCTTTTATGTTAGAGCACTTCTCGGTTGAACTCACAAGCGTTGCTATCTCAAGCTTGTTTGTCAAGCTTAGTTGTCAAAACTATAAGTCTTGATTTCTAGTCTACTTATAGCTATGTCTCGGATTAGGATAGAATGTGTAGTTGAGCTTTAGACTTCATGGCGTTCATCGATTGAAGACGAAGAACTACTAAGGGGAGCTTGTGGAACTTCATCAACAAAAGGTATGTGGATACTTTAACTCATCTATCACTCAGAAGTTTATTTCTATTCTATCTCCTATTGAGACAAAAGTCGTATAGCTATATAGACTTTATTTTATACACATTTGATATTTCGAGCTGAGTTTAACTCGCTTACATATTTCGAGAAATATGTATTGATAAGCTTTCTATTTAACAAAGTTCATCTTTTATTCTTGACGAAAATCAAAAGATGATCATGTGAAAATCGCCTGGTAACATCTTACATGATTTGTGTGAGACAATCATTTGATGTAGACTCGGAATGTTTCGTATTGATGTATTAATCACTTGAAAATTGCTTTGAAGCTATTAGTTTGTGTGAGACAGCTATTCCCATCTTCTAAGAATGTTTCAATGATTAAAATAGATTTTAGAACGACTAACCATTGATTGGATATAGCACAGTATGCGTACTTGTATGCTAACTGTTGCAAGTTATTCCAAGTCCGTGAACCATAATATGCATACCCGTATGTGTACTGGTTTAACAGTTGAAGTCCGGGAACTTAGTATGCATACCTGTATGCGTACTGGCTTAACAGTTCAAGTCCGGGAATTTAGTATACGTACCCATTTGCATACTAATTCAACTGAGCTCGGTAACGACAGTATGCGCACTCGTTTGCATACTGGCGGACATACCAAGTCCGGAACTCTAAGTATGCGTACCCGTTTGCATACTTGAGTGGGTTAAGTTCTAAAATCGGTTTATTCGTGAACAAATACATTTATATAATAAGGAATGCAATCTTTGCAAACCGTGGCTATAATGTTCATGAATTGATTCGAGTGAATCAAAATCGATTTTGCTTCAATTGTGTCTTGTATATTTCTATGAGAATATAAACAATTGAACAACTCTATAACTAGTTTCATTTGAGTCATTTGAACAAGTTGTGATTAAGATGAACAAGGTTGATATGAAAGTGTTCATATGGCTGACTTCGGTTAACTATTATTGAGCCAACTAAGTGTACACGTTTAGGTAGGGTTACCCATATCTAAATATAGGTACATTTCATTTGTGTGTAACAAGCAAAGTTCGATCTAACGGTTGAAAGATATTAGCTTGAATCTAATCAGGTTTTCATCTAACGGTAAATATTGAATGCTTTGTTACCAAGGTAACATTGATTGCAAACCCTGATTTGAAGACTATATAAGGGAGAACTCTAGCAATTGGGAAACCTAATCCCCACACTTCCTGTGTGATACTAGTTGCGACTAGAGTTGATTCTCCTTTAACCTAGGGTTTTGTAAAACCATTATAGGTTAACGACTTAAAGACTTCATTAGGATTCTGAAGCCAGACCCAACTATTTTCTATGTAGTTGCATGTTCTGATCTTACTTTGTTATATCGTATTGAGTACTATCTTCTCTAAGATTTGCTCGAGATTCAATCTCCGATAGGTAAGATAAAAAGTAATCACAAACATCTTCGTCTCACCGTTTGTGATTATACAATATCTTGTTCCGCTTCCATACGGTTAAGATCATTGTGAGGTGATTGTTATTACTAGGTTGTTCTTCAGGAATATAAGTCTGGTGTATCAATTGGTTCCTGTTCACCTTGATTTATCAAAAGACGGAACAAAAACTCGTAGGTATTTATGTGGGAGACAGATTTATCTATTCAATAGACTTTTCTATGTGAGACAGATTTGTTTATCAAGTCTTCGACTTTGGGTCGTAGCAACTCTTAGTTGTGGGTGAGATCAGCTAAGGGAATCAAGTGCGTAGAGTCCTTCTGGTATTCAGAAGCGTAAGGAACGCGACTGTACCTTAATCAGTGTGAGATTGGTTAGGGCTCAACTACATTCCAGTCCGAACTTAACTTGTAGTAGGCTAGAGTCTGTAGCGGCTTAATACAGTGTGGTGTTCAAATCTGGATTAGGTCCCGGGGGTTTTCCGCATTTGCGATTTCCTCGTTAAACAAAATTTCTGGTGTCTGTGTTATTTCTTTTCCGCATTATATTTTTTATATAATTGAAATATCACAGGTTGTGCGTAGTTCAATCAATTAGATAATCCAACCTTTCGTTGTTGATATAAATTGATTGGCACTTAAACATTGGTCTTTGGTGCCGTTCAAGTTGTTTCTCATAATAATCAGGCTCACGGATTTCTATCTGTTTGATTTGCTGATTACATTGAGAAATAGAGATATAACTCTTGGATGTATTTTCCTTGATTGAGTCTGACTGTCTAGTTGATTCTGTTGGAAATATATTAGAGTTAGTCCATACAGATTGCCTCAACGAAATATTGGGTGTGGTTGTTAGACCCCCGCTTTTTCAATTGGTATCAGAGCACGAAAACACGTTTAAGACCTTAAAAGTCTGTGTTTGTAGCAATCTGAATTTTTGGACAGAAGATTGTCTCATTCTTACGCATATAAAAATGTCTCCCAAAGGTTTTTATTATGCCAAATGCCTTGGGCTTACCTCAAAGGATAACTCCTTAGCTGATTCTTCTGAATCCCGAGGTAGAAATTTTTTACTATCAGATTCTGATAACTTTCCCTCTGATGTGACATTTGACACTATGTCAGAAGCTGAAATGGAACTCACCAGAACCTTAAAAAATCAGCTGAGACTATTGATATTCAAGAGTCTAAAATAAAATCTCTTGAAGAAAAACATGCTCAGCTCATTGATGAACTTGAGAAGTCTCTTAATCGAGAACGGGAACTCTACAGTATCGTTGAGTCTTTCTCTAACAATATCGAAAACCTTATTCAAGAAACTACCCTACAGCGTGAAAATATTAGTGTTCTTGAAGATATTGTTAAAGAAGATTCAATTAGAGAAAAACTTTTGATCAAGAATCATTCATCAGATCTGAACAACATTCGTGTTGAAAAAGAGAAACTAGATGCATCTTTGTTTTTAGCCCAGGAACAGTGCAAATCCTTGGAAAGGAAAAAATGTGTCTTAATGAGTAAAACTTCTTCCGTGCCTATCTCTAATTTTCATAGGGGATTATTGTATATGAAGATAAATACTCCAAAGGAAGCATCTGCTAAGAAATGTTCACATGACTTGCAGTCTTCTAATACGGCTACTAGTTTAAAACAGGTTTTTTCCAATGGTTCTATTCCACGAACCTGTTCCTTCTGTGGGAAAAGAAATCATTATGATTCACATTGTTTTACTAGAAAGAAACAGATTTCTGAAATTCAAAATCTACTTCTTTTTGCTGTTGACAGAGTGAATTTTCTGACAACATCTACAATGGATTTCATTCCTGCAGAAAACCAGAATTCTCATGTACAAGGTTTCCAGAGTCACTCCTCTATAAATCGCTACAGGAATCGTGTGCCTCCTAATGGTGCTAATTTTTGCTCTAGAAATATACACTTTCCCAGTGCTATTGAGAATAAGTCTGGTAGACCTAAGTCTAGGAGAAGGAATTTCCTCAACTCTGACCATCTAGAACCAATTTCCAGAGGTCCTAGATTTAGTCCTCAGAAAAATCCTTCTGATAGAGACTCAAAAAGGATTATGACTTATTTATCTGGAATAAGAAATAACCGAAGGAAGGTAAGGAATACAAGGCTCAAACATTTAGATGGTATTTACAACTCATCTCTCAATGTTCATGGTGGGATTACATCTCACTTAACTACCTAAGCTCTAGGTAATTTCATCCTTGTATCTAACTTGAGAGTTGCAAGGATGACATTTGCGAGATGCTCAAGTCTACTGTAGGTTACCATCTGTCTTGTGTTTGATTTAGCTATTCTATTCTTTTGTGAATGTTGAGTCATTTCTTGGATCCTAGTAACAAGTGTATCTTTTTCATATGCTCTGATTAATCTTTAAGTTTTGAGCTATAAAGGTAAGAGATATCTGAAAACAGAGAGTAATTCCTTATTCTTGGATCTTTTATGATCCATTAACCTTTCTTACCAAGTCCACGAACGTCAGTGTCTTTCTTGGGAGTTTTAGGGTTTCCATAACAAGAATGTCCTTCTCTTACGTAAACATATATATATATATATATATTATTTTTCCTTCCCTAATAAAAAAATGGAGAACTCCTCAAGACCTCAGGAAGTGGTAAATCTTGAGATGGAAGAAGACATTAAAGCTTGTGATTCTGTTCAAGAGCTGGTCTTAAAAAAAATGATTGCAAGGAAAGAGTACAAATCTTGGATTGGTGAATCCGTCAAGAATTTAATTCTTTTTCAGAATGACTTAAGGATCGAATTTGCAAATCTTCAACTGCAAATGAATCAGCTTATTGATGGTCAGACCAAAATCCTTGAAAATCAAAAGATCTTGATCAGGAATCAGAAGAAACTCATCGTGGACCATGTCAAAGCTAAGAAGCTTGCCACATTGTTGATTGAAAAGTTAATGTTCTAACCCATGAACATGGAGTCTCTACGGTCAAAAGAATCAAGGATATCAGTGATACCTTTTATGATGGAGCTTTTCAAAGGTATGAAGTTATCAAAGAAACTTGATTTTGTCTAGGAAACTTCTTATGAGAATTTATTCTTGTGGTTTTAAGAAGGATAACTAGGGTTTGGAATAGCACATACTGTGATTACACATTGCTATTGCCAACGATTTTCATCTTGCAATGTTTTTAGATTTATTTATTTAAATTCTAAAGCTTATTTGGAAGATGATTTTGCAGTATTAATCTTTATTTGTTTTATATATTGCAAATAATGTTATGGGATATGAGTGTTTGCGTCCGTGAACTATGATTGTCCCATATATGTCAAAAGTTAAGTCTATTATGTCATTATGCAAATATTAATGGAAAATAAAATGAACTTTTGATGTCAAAGATTAAGTCTATTGTGTCATTATGCAAATATTGATGAAAAATAGAATGAATCTTTGAATATTCCGCAGTATTGATCTTTCCCTGATCCACTTCTATGTGAAAGTACTGTATGGCTCCGTAAGTTTTCTTATGTTGAGCATTTTCGATTAAATTAATCATTGAGGTTCCTTTGTGATTAATTTAATTGAATTTTCTGGATACAAATTCATGTTTCATGTAATTTGTTAATGTCCAAAGAAATCCTTCTTTTCTTGTAAAAGTAAGGTCGCTCTTGTTGTTCTTTCGGGAATGACATTTTATGGAGGAGAGTTCTTAATTGAACTTGTGCTTAATTTCCAAATCTTTATGACGTGTGCGGCTGTGGAATATTGTAGGAGTTTTCTTGTATCTTTATAAAATCCTTGATGGATACACTAAGTTTCGACTATGTGAAATCATCGAAACAAAGTTGATGTGTTTTCTTTTAGTCATGAAGTATCTCTATGAGAATTTCATTATGATCCCGCTAGTTTTCGTACCTTTACCAATTTATATTGAAAAAAAGGGGAGAACTAGTGTGTAGTTCACACTACAAATACAAATGGTTTACGGATCATTATGTAAGGGGGAGTGGTTTTCATTGTGAGATGAAGTATTGACTAAAGGGGAGTGATAATATCACCATAGTATTATTGTCAAAGTTGTGATACAATTGAACTTTGATGAGGTGTAATAATACTATGGCATTGTATAACAATACGAAAACATCTTGTTTTTATATATTGTTATGGCTACGGATCTTCAACAACTATGATGCTGAGTTGAACACGTTCAGAATCACTGGAGTACTTGGAAGTGACGAAGATTTCGAGTAATATTGAAGAACCAAGGAAATCAAGCATTTGGATGAGAAGCTACAAAGTTTATTTATTTTGTAATCCATATGGATTGATAGTTTTGTCACTAAAATTGACAAAGGAGGAGATTGTTAGAGCACTGCTCGGTCGAACTCGCAAGCGTTGCTATCTCAAGCTTGTTTGTCAAGTTTAGTTGTCAAAACTATAAGTCTTGATTTCTAGTCTACTTATAGCTATGTCTCGGATTAGGATAGAATGTGTAGTTGAGCTTTAGACTTCACGGCGTTTATCGATTGAAGACGAAGAACTACTAAGGGGAGATTGTGGAACTTCATCAACTAAAGGTATGTGGAGACTTGAACTCATCTATCACTCATAAGTCTATTTCTATTCTATCTCCTATTGAGACAAAAGTCATATAGCTATATAAACTTTATTTTATACACATTTGATATTTCGAGCTGAGTTTAACTCGCTTACATATTTATCGAAATATGTGTTGGTAAGCTTTCGACTTAACCAAGTTCATCTTTTATTCTTTACGAAATTTAAAAGATGATCATCTGCAAATCGCCTGGTAACATTTACATGATTTGTGTGAGACAGTCATTTGATGTAGACTCGGAATGTTTCGTATTGATCACTTGAAAATTGCTTTGAAGCTAATAGTTTGTGTGAAACAGATATTCCCGTCTTCTAAGAATGTTTTAATGATTAAAATGGAGTTTAAAACGATTAACCATTGATTGGATATAGCACAGTATGCGTACTTGTATGCAAACTGTTGCAAGTTATTCCAAGTCCGGGAACCATAGTATGCATACCCGTATGTGTACTGGTTTAACAGATGAAGTCCGGGAACTTAGTATGCATACCCGTATGCGTACTGGTTTAACAATTCAAGTCCGGGAATTTAGTATGCGTACCCGTTTGCATACTAATTCAACTGAGTTCGGTCATGAACGACAGTATGCGTACCCGTTTGCATACTGGCGGACAGACCAAGTCTGGAACTCTAAGTATGCGTACCCGTTTGCATACTTGAGTGGGTTAAGTTCTAAAATCGGTTTATTCGTGAAAAAAATACATTTATATAATAAGGAATGCAATCTTTGCAAACCGTGGATATAATGTTCATGAATTGATTCGAGTAAATCAAAATCGATTTTGCTTCAATCGTGTCTTGTATACTTCTATAAGAATATAAACAATTGAACAACTCTATAACTATTCTCATTTGAGTCATTTGAACTAGTTGTGATTAAGATGAACAATGTTGATATGAAAGTGTTCATATGGCTGACTTCGGTTAACTATTGTTGAGCCAACTAAGTGTACACGTTTAGGTAGGGTTACCCATATCTAAATATAGGTACATTTCATTTGTGTGTAACAAGCTAAGTTCGATCTAACGGTTGAAAGATATTAACTTGAATCTAATCAGGTTTTCATCTAACGGTGAATATTGAATGCTTTGTTACCAAGGTAACATTGATTGCAAACCCTGATTTGAAGACTATATAAGGGAGAACTCTAGCAACTGGGAAACCTAATCCCCACACCTCCTGTGTGATACTAGTTGCAACTAGAGTCGATTCTCCTTTAACCTAGGTTTTTCTAAAACCATTATAGGTTAACGAATTAAAGACTTCATTGGGATTCTGAAGCCAGACCTAACTATTTTCTCTGTAGTTGCGTGTTCTGATCTTACTTTGTTATATCGTATTGAGTACTATCTTCTCTAAGATTTGCTCGAGATTCAATCTCCGATAGGTAAGATAAAAAGTAATCACAAACATCTTCGTCTCACCGTTTGTGATTATACAATATCTTGTTCCGCTTCCATACGGTTAAGATCATTGTGAGGTGATTGTTATTACTAGGTTGTTCTTCAGGAATATAAGTCTGGTGTATCAATTGGTTCCTGTTCACCTTTATTTATCAAAAGACGGAACAAAAACTCGTAGGTATTTATGTGGGAGACAGATTTATCTATTCAATAGACTTTTCTATGTGAGACAGATTTGTTTATCAAGTCTTCGACTTTGGGTCGTAGCAACTCTTAGTTGTGGGTGAGATCAGCTAAAGGAATCAAGTGCGTAGAGTCCTTATGGGATTCAGAGGCGTAAGGAACATGGATGTACCTTAATAAGTGTGAGATTGGTTATGGCTCAACTACATTCCAGTCCGAACTTAACTTGTAGTAGGCTAGAGTCTGTAGCGGCTTAATACAGTGTGGTGTTCAAATCTGGACTAGGTCCCGGGGTTTTTCAGCATTTGCGGTTTCCTCGTCAACAAAATTTCTGGTGTCTGTGTTATTTCTTTTCCGCATTATATTTTCTATATAATTGAAATATCACAGGTTTTGCGTAGTTCAATCATTTAGATAATCCAACCTGTGGATGTTGATATATATTGAATTACACTTGAACATTTGTCTTTGGTACCGTTCAAGTTGTTTCTCATAATAATCAGGCTCGCGGATTTCTATCTGTTTGATTTGCTGATTACATTGAGAAACAGAGATATAACTCTTGGATATATTTTCCTTGATTGAGTCTGACTGTCTAGTTGATTCTCTTGGAAATATATTGGAGTTAGTCCATACAGATTGCCTAAACGAAATATTAGGTGTGGTTGTTAGACCCCCGCTTTTTCACTTTATTCTGCATTCCTCCTTGTGTTAAGTATATCTTTATGTTCATAATATCAGTGACCACTTCTTTACCAAAAAGAGACTGTAAGGTAACCTTGTTCCACTTCTTAGTGTTAGAATTTAAAAAACTCAGACACTAGTGTTATATTATTATTTCATTGAGAAAAAAATTTGTTAAATTTTTATGTCTTTCTTGTATGCACCTATAATCCATATATCAAATTTCCACCTCCTACCTCCCAAATGTTGTATATGTCGATGTGTTGTATTCTTTGCAGAATACATTTCCATATCCATGAAGTTTTGGCTTTTTACTTTGAAAGTAAAGCACTTGACTTTTTGAAATCTTTTCCCATAAGAATAGTAACCCACATGTCTGAAGGGTTGTTTACCATTCTCCAAGCAATTATGTTGATCATAGCTTGATTTACCTTGTTAGCTTCTTTAAAACCTAGGCTTCGCAATTCAATTGGTTTGTACAGAAAATCAAAAGATTTTATGTACACTCCTTTTGAATTAGATTGAATTGACCATTAATTATGTATACTCCTTCTGAATTAGATTGTTTCGTACACTCCTTTTGAATTGCATTAATTCTGACTGTGAATCTTCAAGGTAAAAACAAAACATCCCATATTAAAAATGGGCAATACTGGAAAGAACCGGTTTATTCAGAACCATCTTGCTTGGTTGAGAGAGTCTTTCCCACCCATCCTTCTATTCTTTATTCCATTTTTTCAGTAAAAGTATCGAAAGCTCTAACATTCGACCTATCAACTAATAGAGGTGCTCCTAAGTGAGTGTCGTTTATATCATTTTTTTTGATTTTTAAAAGTCTTGAAATAATTCCTTTGTGTTTATTATGAACTTTTTTTACTAAAAACATACTCGATTTTGAGAAATTTATAACTTATCCAGAAGCTGAACTAAACACATCTAGCAGATTTTTACAACTCCCTAAATCGGCTATATGGTAAACATCAACAAGTCATCAGCGAAAAATAAGTGAGAGATATGAGTTGCATTCTTAGTTAATCTTGGATTCCTAGAATTTTTTGAGAATTTCTAAGTGAATTAAAATACGAGAAATACCCCTATATAGGATGAATAGATAAAGGGACAATGAGTCCCTTAGTATGATTCCCCTAGAGGGTTTAAATTCCTCGCAAAGGATACCATTAAGGAGCACAACAATGGAAGATGTATAAAGTCATTGATATATTAACTCGCACCACTCCTCATTAAAACTAAAATCTTTTAAAGTTTTTATTAGAAGCATCCAATTGACCCTAAAATCTTTTAAAGTTTTTATTAGAAGCATCCAATTGACCCTGTTGAATACCTTTGACATATCAATATTGACTCCAATATTTGTAGCTTTCTTCATGGAGTGCTATTCTCATGGAAAACTATAATGTTGTCTGAGATTTTCCCGGATGAAAGAAAAGCAGACTGAAGTGGAGAAATGATTTTCTCCAGAAAAAAATAAATATATTTTCCATTAACATGGAAATTACCTTGTACGGTATGTTATATAAGCCAATTGGACTGAAATGTGACGAGATTTAGGTGTTTTTTACTTGGGTATAAGAAAAAAGAAAGTTTCGTATAAATTCTTGTTCATGACTCAGTTTTAAAAAAAATCCTGTACCACTACCACAATTTGTGATCTCACTATTTTTCAATTGTGTTTAAAAAAGCTAACAGAGAACCCATCTGGTCCTGGTGCTTTGTTTGGTTTTAGATTTTTTATAACATCCCAAATTTCTTCTGGAGATGGTATTTCAATTTAACCCGTTCATCCTCCCTGAAATGAATAGAGATATAGCAGAGAAAATTTCCTCACTCATGACAGTAGAGGTATCATTAAACAAATCAGAGAAGTAAGATGTTTGTCATTGAGGGAAAAAAAAGAAGTAAGATGTTTGTCCCTCCCCAAGCTCATTCTTATTACTAACAGTCTGATCATTACTATCTTGAATAATTTCTATGGTATGAATTCATTTTCTTGTTTTCAAAGTTGTAACATGAGAAAAATAATGGTGTTTCTTTCACCTAAAGTAATTGTGTAATTTCTAGATATTGCAGCTCCACAATTTCTTCCTGAGTGCCATATAAAGATACAAGCTCAAGCATTTTTGAATTAATCGAATTTAATTTCATAGCGTTATGATAAACGCATTATTGTGTCTAATATGTCTCAATTGTATATATTGTTAGTGTTCGATTTTGTATTTATTTTGTTATTTTATGTCTTTGTAGGTATTTTTAGAGAAATAAGCTCTTGCGGCGAAATTGGCTCGAAAAGTGGTGTTTTACACCCCAGGATAGAGTACTAAAGGCACCCCAGGAATGCACCGGAAGCACCCCAAAAATGTGTCGGAGGAACCCCGAAAAAATTACTGTCTACGCCCAAAAATTACTATTCGCACCCCATAAGACAAGTGCTAAAGGGACACCCGTGCAGGATTAGGGGGAGGACATGTTCTTCTCAAATTCAAAAGAACATTTTTGGCGGGAAAATAAACTTATTTCTCTGTCAAATTTTCGATCGATTTTTGGACGTGATTTAGTGAGATTCAATCCCTGAAACTTAATGGGTAGACGTATTATGACCATAGAAAGCTGTTATGGGTGTCTGTTTCGACCGAATTTGGCTGAGTAATCCGCAAGAAGAAAACAGGGAGAAACGAGAATATCACGTGTTGAGAAGATTTTGTGGAAGATTTCGTG
The DNA here is from genome assembly GCA_023531105.1 of Papaver atlanticum. Lineage (NCBI taxonomy): Eukaryota > Viridiplantae > Streptophyta > Magnoliopsida > Ranunculales > Papaveraceae > Papaver > Papaver atlanticum. Next base: position 3,457,800 of record JAJJMB010005286.1, on the reverse strand, counting down.
GAGATTAGAGCGAGTTTAACATATTTTCAGCGTGCAAGAAGTGTGTGGAGATCAAACAGATGCGTGGAGGAGATAAACAGGGGAAGAATCACGTAAATATCATCCCGAGTAAAAGAAAATATTTTGGATTTATTAGCGAGATTTTTACGTGTTGATTGATATAAATAGGTTGATTGGGGTCTCACTGTGGGATAGAGAGAGTTGGGAGCAGTTAGGAAGAACCAGAGACTCGAGAAATCAAGTGGCAGAAAAACTCCATTTTCTGTTGCTGTGAAGAACACGAAGAACATTGGACGCACGCAGAACCGTCGTTTTTCAACAGTGACAACGACAACTGTTTGTGGGTCGTATTGCAACAGTGTCAACAACACTTCATTTTTATCGTTCTCTGTAACAGCTCGGTTTGTAACGAACAAAAGTGTTACAAACCCGGTTTTTATCAATTTTTCTCCTATTTCATCATTTGTGAACCATTCTTGAGCATTAATAAAGATGAATTTTGAGCATGTTTCCATGATAATGATGAGCTAAGTCTCACGTAATCAAGGCACGGAGGAAGCTATTTATGCATGAATAATTGGTAACTATTCTATTTTTCTCTAATTTGTATTTTATAATTCACTCAATCACTACTTTGTAGAATTTTAATTGTTTGCATAATTTTTCCTAATTAGTTGTGATTCAATTAGATAGGTTATGCTTTGATTAGATAATCTATGCTTAAGGGATACAATTAATGTTTGAGAATATGCTTGATAATTTGTGAATTAAGAAAAAGAGATTTTAAAAATAATTAGAGTTTTGGAATCTTTATCATCATTTATTCATGTGTAATAGTGGAATCTAGTGTCTTGGTTATTTTCACTCTAAAAAAAGAACAAATTTGGATTAAAATTTTCTCTACTTCTAGTTTAAATAAATCTAAATTAATCTAGCTTTCACAAGTCTTACGAACTCATTCTTACCACTATCTAAAATTACATCACGTTACTAGGTTTAGCAGGTACAACTTCGATTTTTTTTTTAATCTTCTTAGCAGGTTTTCCAAATACATTTTTCCTCTCCAAATGCTCATATTTAAACCCAATAGGTTTCAACAAGAGCATAGATGGATTTCCAAAGCCCAATTTCCATAATCTCTTGCTCACCTCCTGGCATGATGACTCTCTCAGCTATGTATCGTAAAATTTGAAAATAGGAATTAAGTGCAAATCAATTGAACTTAGAAAAAGGAAAAATAGTACCATGCTATGGGTCCTATAACAACTAAACTACGAAGATTTACTTCACTGAATTCGAAATTCCATTCAACATTTGATAGGGCACTGTCTAGACTTTTCTTGATATTAGCCTTAGCTTCTCTTTGATTATAGTTTAAACTAAAAATTTGTTACATATTTATCAACTGCAAGTGATAAATCATCTATTTAAATGGTAGATTTATTGCTCTAAAAATTTCTTCATGGTTCGCTAATCATTATTTTTTCGTGGGAGAAAGGCTGAACTTCATTAGAAAAGAAACAAAAGAAATACACCATCACCTTACAACAAAAGCTGCACATTACAAGAAGTTACTTTAAAACATTGTTCCAATTATACATGACATTTTTTGCAGGAAATAAGTCAAAAGTTACTGATCCTGATAACCACAATAATAGTAGAGCTTTCACCAAGAATGATATCGTCTTTAGTCTTCATCTTTCATTCGAATGCTCTATCATTCCTCTTTTTCCGAATCACCCAGATTATTGCATATGGTGACGGACTTCTTACTCTGAACCACCAAGCTTCAGAGTTTTGAGTTAGGGTCTCTTGCATACACCAAGAAATTTTGAAAGACTTAATAAAGCAAAACCATATTTTCCTTGTGTACTCACAATGGAACACCAAGTGATCCCCGTCTACATCTTCTTTATCACAGAGTTTGCATAAAATGTTTGGTGTTTGAATTTTTCTACATTGCAAAGTTTCCATTATTTGGTAGTGAATTACGAAATGCGCACTGACCAGAGTAAGATAGATATCTTAGGCGACATTGAGAAGTTTGTTGATGCAGATTGTCCTTTATCGGAGAATGCTTCATAGCAATTTTTATTTGGAAATTTGTTTTCAAGAATTCTGGAAGTACGAAATAAAGTCTTTCAATTATATTAAAGAGGAGGGATCCCCTCACACTTTTATTCTCACATTATCTCACACGTTGGACGTGATTTTGCGAATAAAAACCAAATCGATTTTCCTATAAAAAATGAGCGTATTCTGAGACGTTTAACACCACCATCTACTACTTTGAAAATGAGTCGTTGAAAATCAACTGATTTTTAGCCATTGAAATTCAAGAATAGATTGTGAGGTTTTATATTTCAGAATGTGCTCATTTTTGGTAGGCATGTAGAACTTGGTAAGAGGAACATCACCCCAGAATTAGTTTCAAATCCGTTACGGTTTGGTTTTTATTCACAAAAATAACGTCCAACATATAAGATAGTGTGAGAATAAAAGTGTGAATGGATCCTTCCTCTATATTAAATGACTCTATGGATAATCGCTCCCTAGTAAATAAATTTCATCTTCGAAAAAGAAAAAGAAAAAGAAAAACGTTATTACCACGTGAAGGAAGTATAACACCATGACTAGGTTGTTTTGGCAAAAATGATGGGGCATACACATAAAGCTAAAACGATAAGGAACATATATGTTGTACAGTCTTTAAACTGTATACGGCAATCTCCACCACAAAGACTTGATGCAAATATAAATGATGATCAATTTTAGTATCAGACTTTTAAGGTTGTGTTTGATTTTACTCATTTTGTAAACTCATGATGCCCTTTTCTTTGCCCCACATAAACAGAATCCTCATTTTTAACTTGTTGTGTTTGGATATTGAATTGTTTCTGTTAATGGGATTCAGCTAATGTTAAAATTTTGATACAAAAGTTTTTAGAATCCAATGGGTATTAAGATTCACCAACTAGGGCTTATTCTTTGACCTACCAAGAAAAAAAAGCGGAAATGCTATTCAACTCCCTATTCTCCACCTCCCTACAATCTAAACCACACATCTGTATCGAGATCCGTATTCAGGTTCAGGTGGGGTTCACCATTTCCCTAATGTGGGGTTTAGATTGTAGGGAGGAGAATAGAGAGGTGGAGAATAGGGAGCTGAATAACACTGCCGAAAAAAAAGATAGATATTTTCCTTAAAATAGAGTGTTATATAGTGCAATCCACTGTGGATTTTGACACCAAGGAACAAATTTGGGGCAACCACTTTGTGCAAGGAAGAAAGGTGTTCTTATACTCGACTTATGCAAACTGCAGTGCAGTTGCAGGGGAATTATTGATATGATCCAATAATCCATACTGTTTTCTGAATATTGTACAATAACCCCATGTATAAGGGCCATTGTGTTATTACAGCCTATGAGAAGAACTAGCATGATAGCCTAGTTCACAGTAGCCTCAAATGAATTCTGCCGAATGCGCAAGCCGTGCGACAACAAATGCATTGCTGCTGCAAGTTAAAAAAAAACATATCCATGTTTTATAGCCTTCCGATGTGTAGATGCAACTTCTCTAAAGAGTGTATACTTGACATGTTCACTCGTTAAAGAGTGTGCACAAAATCGGGCTCTAGCATAACTGCCACATGGAATCTATTCGGCTCTCGAGCTCTCAATTTCTAGTATCAACCCTACTCCAACTTACACCACAAAAGGCTAAATTTTAGAGAATCTTGAGAACTTTAAATAGCATGGATGGATCAAAATTCAAACTCAAAGTTCAAAACAAAAATGGAAATGAATTCCATGAGTTGTAATATTCAAACTACATACACATAATCTAGTTCTATTCTTAAGTGGTATTATTGGAAGACAGAAAAAAACTCCAACAAATTATGCTACCCTTTTGTGGGTTTCCTTTTTCCTCTTTTTGATAAAACACTTTTTCATTAGTCAAGGTATAAAACTAATGTCACCACCTCCACCAAACAACAAACTACAAATGTAGAGAAGGAAAAAAAAACAGTTGCCATAGAGTGAAAAATACTCTTTCTCTAGTTTAGTAAAACTAGTGGGAGTTGTTTCACAAATCAAAGATAAAATTAATACTTAGTGATTTGTGGGGGTGATAAGGAATTAAACAAGATTAAAGTTCTTGATTTAGTGATTAGTAGTAGAGAATCTTGTAGTCCTATACTAATCATTATATCTTCTTTGCCTTTCACAAAAACATGAGTGGAGTGTAGTGATACCCATACAAGTGATAATATAAAGCTTTTCTTCATCTAAAAGGGCAACAAAATAAAAGAAGATAAAAACACAAGTCCTTCCTCACCCCACACAACACTAGTTGGTGAGTAGTCAGTATTTGCAAAGCCTTGCCGACAGGAAATTCTGTCTCTCCATCAAAAAAAATTGAGTATAGTAGTAGTAGTAGTAATTGTAATCTCATCAAAATAACCCAAAGTGAAAAACAAAAAAGAAAAAAACTACTCTACTTTCACTCATTCTCTCTTTTATTCAATCTACTCAAAAAAAAAAAAAAAAATCACTTTTTGCTATTCATGTGAAGGTGGGTGAGTGAATCTTAAAAACACATCAATGTAGTGATAGAATTAAGTGTTTTTCTTTTCTTTTTCTTTCGAAAGTTGCAAAATTCATATATACTTGGGTTTCCTATGATAAGAAGAGGAAATGATGATTAATGTTTGTTGAAAAATCTACTACAATTTACTATGAGAATATAAAGAGGGGTTCTGTATTCCTAAATTGGAAACACTGTTTTCTTTTCTTTTTTGTGTTTTCTCTTTTTCTTTTCTTTCTTTTGATGAATGATAATTAATCAACAATGACCCCATATGATATGTTCTAGCTTTCAAAGTAAAATTATAATACCCTTTCATCATTTCCATTTTCTCATCAGAAACATGCATGGAATTGATTCATCCTAGTATCCGAGGCGAAAAAACTTCGCCCTCCGGTAACAAGTTGCAATCGGTGTCGGTTTATACATCATTTCGCACATAAATTCAATAATAATATCACCCTGGACATTGGTACGATGATATATCATTCTGGACATTGGTATCAATGACATAGTGTAAGAAAAAATAATCTGAAATGCCCATTTATAGAAATGTATGAATATGCATGAACTGATCAAATTCTAGATTTGAGATACAAAATTGTAATGAAGAACCTGCGGGGGAGTATCTGAATCACATGGTCTTCAGTTCCTGGTCCTCCTTAAATGTTATTAGCTTTTACCATGAGTGGTGACTATCCATGAAAGATACGTAACTCTGCAGGATCCAAATGTTAGAAATAGATGATTTCACGTTAAAACTTGTTAAACTACAATGGTGATTGCAAGAAATAAAGGTTGCAGGCACCATTTTATGAACATCAGAGTCAAATGATGAAAAGAGACAAACTGCCAAGAAACACATGGTAGAACAAGCATAACAGATAAGTAGTAACTCTGCTGAATCATTGTTTTTACCTTGAAATCCAAAGTTAAAAAAAAAGAAAAACGAGAGGGTAAGAATTTCAAGCTTAAGTTTGTTTTCTAGACAAGAAATGAAAGGATGATGGCATTAAAGGGTCCCTTGAGTTCTCTCACTTTTCTTGACCAAGACAACTAAAGAACATGAGATAGACGTCCACTGCGAAAGCAGTGGGTCTCCACTCCATCAAGACAAGAGCCAAAGGATACTAAAACACGAGGATTATACAATCTTACGTTATAATTCGACTACAAAGATAGGTTTGTGGGTCCTTCCGTGGTTGACCCACAGAGTGAACTAGGGTCGACTGACTATCCACCTAATGAACCTGCTTGAACATATTTCATCCTAAAGATACCTTCAACTTCGAAAATCCTAAACGGGTAATTCTTCTGTCTTTTTCGAATGCTTCCTTTCTCAAGATCACTAAAAATATTTCCATAACAACCATGTGTCTGTGGTGATGTCCATCTCTTTGTCTCTTGCTTATGTCCTAAAAATAAAAAAAGGAGGCTTTATGTATCAGATCTTTTATCTCCATTCTGCAATTGAAACTAAGAGATTCTCATCATTTCTACCTATTTATATTTCAGTTCAAAGTTCTCTGTCATGACCAATTCTACTCCTGAAAGTATGTATATTATAAGTTTATGCAATTTTTCAACTCCTATGCTATGTTGGTGTATATTTAAGAGAAGGGAGCCTATAAAGCTATCTTAAGATTTCCTGGAAAGCATCACCAGAACGTCAATTTCAGGCATTTCAAAGTTCATTCTTCATGTAGTAATGGAGGCTATGGTACTTACAAAATAAGGAAGAATGCATATTGAGGATCTCCTGCAAAACCTGTACTTCACCAATATTTCTATAAATGTTGCTAAAGTGGACAGCTTACTGTAGCATGGTGATTTCAGATGTCTATATATACAGAACTCGATATACTACCAAAGAAATGTTCATATATTTGGCAACGAATTTTAAAACAACACTCGTATAGGGAAAGGAAAAGCAGAGCACTAAAATAGTAGAAAAGCAATTCCATCATTTGACACAAAGTCTCGATAGTTGTTACACAAGGATATATAGACCTAAAATATGCTTGAAACATTTATCGTGTCTGAGAATGAACGTCTGCATAGAGTACACTTCTAGAGTTTGTCTAACGACGCAGAATTTATGGATGAAGATTAGTTTGCCTAAACTATATGGTTACAAACAATGTTTTGTTGATAAGTAGTTCTAGAATAAACGATCAACACGTGATGCAAAAGTAATAATTGCAACATTGTTAAAGTAACCAAAGGCTAACAAAAAGATACATGACCAGATAAGGAACACTTAATTGCAGTTAAACAGAAACACGAATGCAAAAACCTCCTCTTCATAAATATTATTTATCGAGAATTACTCTAAAGAAACAAATTGTTACAACCTTCTTCCTGTTTTGTTCCTCCACATTTTCTATCTTTTATAAACAAGAAGAGTTTGTTTTTTTTACTGCAAACCCGAAAACCCCTATATATTGCCTAGGCAGGAGGTGGTTCGATGCCATTCAAATCACGTGGTACGAGGCTAAAAGCAATACATGATTCTCAAGCCCCACTCATTTTCATCCTTCCCCCTCCCAAAACCCCGAAAATCTTCTATTAAGTAAGTAAACAAAAAGAAAAAGAAATAAAAGGAGAAAATAGTAGAAAGAATTCAATAAATCCTAAAATCTACATGAGTAAAAAATGTTACACTGAGGATGCATCGAGGAAGACCTTGTTAAGTACGTCATCATCACCATTTTCCATAGAGAAGAGCTCAGCATCCTTATCCTCTTCATTAGCAAAATCCCGCCTCTCAAGCTTGGCATGGGCTGCAATGAAAATCATCTTTTGAGCTTTTTCGACACAAGCTCTAGAATTTCCGTTTGCACAAACCCATCTCAAGAACGACCAATTGCACTTAAACCCACATGAAGTTGCATGTAGGAAAATAAGCCTAACTGCAACTTTCCCCAATGACTTGAATTCACTTAAACACGTTTCCCACACAAGTCTACTACTTTGCGGGTTAGCGATTCTCATTTTGCCTGTCATGGGATCCCTCTGTTTGACTTGAACTGCTTGAGCATAAAGCGGGTCAAGCCCTTCTGACCTCCATTTCATAAGCTCCATCAAAGCAATATGAGCTTCTTCCCTAGAAACTAGTCTAGTTAGAAGCTTATCGACATCTTTCTCCTGCTCTGGAGTTAGACATTTAAATGGAGGAAGGTATTTCCCACTAGCATCTCTCATCAAGTAAAGTGGGTCGAGTATAAACGCTGCGGACCATGCCGGGTGATAATTCTTCTTGAACCTTCTTTCGATCACCTTCTCTACCGGTCCTTCGGCAATGTTAAACTTCACGCACCAATCCTTGACTTTTGCCCTTAATTCCTCCCAAAGAGGCAGGCATTGCCCAACCAGCGGTCTTTCTGCTTCAATCTCTTGAGCCATTCCTCTAATCAACTTGATTAAGGAATGAACGGCTTCCAATTCATTCCAAAAACCCATATCTCTAACCATATCTGCAACTTCTCTAGCAATTGGATCTTCCACACAAACCATTTTATAAGAATCATCCAACACAACTAATTGAAGTACTCTAGCTGATCCCAATATATCTTCTAACATTCCAAAAACAGAAATAAAATTATTTGTACTTTCGAACTCAGGAGACGGAATTCTGAGCACCTCAACATGATCATGCTCTTGCAATTGATATTTATGGAAACCATTTCTTACTTGTGGTTTAGTATTAACCAAATTTGCTAGTTTGAGACAATTATCCGTTACATTTCTGAATAAAGGAAGTTCTTTACTAAAGTCTTTTATCAAACTAACAAAAGCTTGAAGTTGACAAGAAAGATTTACCATCCAGTGATTCTGAATCTCCAAATTCTTCAATGCTTTCGCTTTGAATTTATCAGAAACAATCCCAACACATCTCTGAACAACACCACCATTTCCACCACATATATCAGTAATGGTTTCCCAAAGAATATCTTCAGCATATTTAGAAGGAACAGCCCCAGTAGTAAAAACAGCTTTTCTAAACACACTAGTACCATTAGGAAGATTGACAGTCAAATTAATCAACTTTTCGCCACTAACAAGACTACTAAAATTCTTCGATTTCCAACCATCTGAAGCAATTTGAAAGAACAAAGCATCACCAATTCTTGCTTCTGATTCATTTTTAGCTTCATCAAACTTGTTATCCAAACGTGTACCAGCAAAATCTCTTTTAGAAATACAAGGTAAACCAACTTGATTAAGAAATGCTTTAAACTTTGGATTCTCAAGACTTGAAAATGAAACAGATCCACATGATTCATAAAGCCAATCAGCAAGAAGATTAAGTGCAGAATCAATTTGTGTTTTGCTTAGTGTTGGTCCTGGTGATGCTTTTGGACTTTTTAACTTCTTGACACTATCTTCTAACATTGCTAATGCATCTAAATCTTCTTTCCCACCTGATAACATCAAATGCTGCTGCTGCTGCTGTTGTTGAGAACATATCAATGGAATTGTTGCAGCAGTAGAAACTGAATTAACCTGATTATTATTATTATTACTGTGGCCGTAATAATCAATCATGTTAAGTGGCGGTACTGTTGCCTGGTAAGAAGAAGAAGCACACCCATCTCCCCCACCTCCTCCACCACCACCGCCACCACTAGTACCAGCAGCTCTACCACTAGCACCACCACTGCGTTCAGAAGGACCACGTTTCCTGTGATTATGCTGAGGAGGTTGAGGTGGTGGAGAAGGTAAAGATGAAATTGGAGAGATTGAAGAAATGGGTTTAGGTAAAGAAGTAAAATTAGGACAAGTTCCTCTTTTAAGATGTTCAGAAGCAGTTCTTGATGGGTTTGAAGCTGAGAAAGCAGCATCACATAATGAACATCTTAATTTAACAGCTTTAGGTAAACCAGTATCAGAATTCTGTATAAGTATAGGTTCTAAATGAGCCCAATACCATGCTCCTTTCCCTTTAATAGCTTTATTCCTTACTGCTACTAATCCTTCATACCTTTTATGTACTGATTTCACAGTCAAATCATCACCACCACCTGAAACTACCTGTAAAGAAGTCGTTTCTGTTGTTATTGCTGTTGTGGTGTTTGTTGCAGTAGTTGCCATTGTTGTTGATGAACAAGAAGGTGTTGTAGAAGAATAACCAGAAGAAGAAGTTGGGGTTTGGGTTTGAGCTATCAAGTCTGAAATTTCATACCTTTTCTGATTTTCATCAGTTCGACGGCTCTTTCCTTGCATTTAGCCGGAAAAAGCCGCCGGCGATGGATTGAATTGTAAACTTCGCCGGATTTCCATTCTCTGGAAACCGGCGATCCTCAAAATCACAACAAAAAACTCTGGGTTTTGTCTGTTTGCTCTTGATATTTCTGGGTCTTGGAGCAGTTGGTTTCAGTTTCTGATAGCAAAAAATCTCTTCAGTACACACAGTCACAGAGAGAAAGAAGAAGAAGAAGAAGCTCAGTTGAGAGAGTGAGTTGAGAGCTTCAGAGAAAAATTAAACACTTGGAGAAGGAGGAGACAAAGAAATGGGAGTGAGTCTTATGTTTTTCTTCTATCAAAGTCTCACTCACACTCTATTTCATGTTTTTTTTCTTTCTAATTTTAATTTAAAAATTAAATTAAATTAATTAAATTATTCTCTTTCAAATTAAATTTTATTAGTTTTTCTTGTAATAATGATAAATATTTGTTCCATATTATGTGTAACCAAAATTAAGCCTTGTTGTTCATGTGGGTTATCACAAGGTGTACATATAAAGGGTAACCTGGGAATTCAAAGTTGACTCACTTAACAAAGGTAGTCTTTGTGATCAAAGCAGGCATATTGACATGGGGACTATTTATAAGTTATTAGCCACAAGAGTAGGTGGAAGGGAGGGCCAATTTGAAAAATGAGATGAAAAATGTAGAGTTTAGGAGGAAAATGAGGTACATTATATTGGTCCCCTTCAATTCACCTAAATTGAGCTATAAATTAAGGGTATTGTTAGGAGAATGAAGCTAAAATTGGATTAGTACAACAATAGGTTCCTTTCTCCGCAACATTCAATTTCTTTGAAAAAAATAGGGTTTTGGGGTTACCTATATGGTATGGTTTGTTATCGCTAGTGATGGTTAAAGTTAAACTATACAATTTGATTCCAATTTGAACATATTTTGACTTTATAATCTTATCCCTAATCTACCTAATGACACTAGTTTAGTAATTAAAATTGATAGTTACTCTAAATAAAGAAACGAAAAACGTAACTAACCATGGATAAATTTAGCATTTGACTATAGAGACATCATTCGGAAGCTACATGCAAAATTGAAAATTTGAAAGTATCATTTTTTCCCATAAACGGTTGAATTATAAGGTTGGGAATCCAGACAATGTATACACGATGGTGTACGTAAATATTTACCTCTGCAATTTTTCATTTTTACCAATGAACAGTCCAAAATTATTTATCACGGGGCAGTTAGTATTTTTAATTTTTTCGGGATTGTAAATTTCTGAATCATGATAAATGAATAATAGAGGATAAAATGTAAACCAAGAAATCATCTCATCCTATTGTGTAAAACTGAAAACTAGTGGTACAATACAATTTGTGATGCATAATCTTTATGGAAAAAGAACCTCTATGAATGTCATAAAGGACATTAGGTAAAAGCTCCAAGTTGAAGCAAAAAATTCAACAAGGATGGCAAAGAAAGGAAAATGATGTTACATGGGTAGTGAAATTTCTTCATTTCTCAGGTAGATAAAGTGAACCAATAATTTCTACCCAATTAAAGGTTACAAATTACCTTAATTTAACGGTCAGACTTGAGTACTTAAGCTATGAAAATAGTGATTATTTCGCCTTTTTTAGAAGCATCTTCGTCACTTGATTCCTTTACAGTGTGTCCAATTTTATTTTTATTATAGTATAATTAATACTAAGGAACCTAACTAATGATCTAAACTTGATTTTCACATTCTTAAGAGATCGGTAGTTGTAGTTGCTCTCTAAGTATCCACTGTAGCGTAAATGAATTCACTAAGTATGTATGGGTTGTACCTATTTGCATTAGAACCGACATTTTTCTTAGTAGGTAAGCTAAAACCCCAGGATAAGTTTGTTAAACATCTCAGGAAAAGTGATTTTTTATTTTTTTTTCAAGGTAGTCTGTAAAACTGAAAAAAGAAATACTAACACTTCTCCTGAAACAGAGGAACAAAGGTAGCATTACAGATATCAACAACCATTCAAAAAACATTTCAGTTTCAGACTCTTCTAGAAATTGTTTCCAAATAAAGATTGGCAAATGCAAAATCTCAAACTTAGTCCGGTACCGGCGGCGTACTTTCTAATTGGCCTGAAATATATTCCAGCATTGTCAAATAAAAGTGCCAAAACACTTACAGTTGCTAAATTTGAGGAGAAAATTCATTAGAGTACTTGTTCCAACGCTTCCCTATGAATTCTTCTATAAATGTGTGAAACTATGAGTACTTGCTTCCAAAATTTCGATGAGTTTGCTTCTTCTTCTTTTTGATAAGATTGATGGGGTTAAGTACTGTAATTGCATAACAACCTCACTTACCACCCTTAGACAATAATACGGGTTACAAACTGTTGGATCGCGCCCCATAATCAAGGTTCAATTAACATGAAAACTTGTTTTTGAAGCAAAACATAATTTGGAAAATTGATTATTATTTTTTTCATCAAAAGATTAATTTTACATTCTCCAATGTAGATTCAGACTTGTCAACTACTCTTTACAGTTGTCCCAGTACTTAAAACATGGCTATATGTGCATACCCTCATTTCCCGGGTTTGGGTACAAACCCGATGATTAAATGATATTAGAAGGCCCAACAATTAGTTGCATGGAACCATCTAAAGCAAAAACGCCATGATGCATATACCGTTTGAATCCTGCTGGGAATTTTAATTGCTTCTGGGAGTTTCTAACGATGATTTTTTCTCGTTTGCTAGAGCGCCTCGAGTCCACTCGAGATGGATGCACATGCCCGGGTGGATACAAGGAAAAAAATCGATACAGAAGAGACGGTTCCTAAAAGAACCGTCTAAGGGTAAGTAAGGTTACTGTAAAAACTCTTCGCAACGACCACGAGCTAGTAATGCACCTCTCTTTGTCAATCTATCAGCTGGGGAATCAGTCTCACAAAAGATGAATGCTTTTTTCCATTTGTGGGGGTGACTAGGTAGTGTAAGATGAGTTCTGTCTAGCAGCAACTGAGTCTGTCACATAGCAGCAAGAACTGCATTTGATGAGGCGCACCAGCAAGGACCTGCCTATGAACTTTGCCTAGGCGCTCATAAAGTCACAAACGTGCTTCGGTTATGAGTCACTAATGGGCCAGAGAAAGCTAATTAAATGTAGGCCTAAACTGATGTACTGTACCTCATAAAGTAACGGGCTTAAAAGAGTCTCAACCGTTGGCGTTGGCTTTTGGTTGTTGACTTGAACCCCCAACATTCCGACCCCAAATGAAGAACGATATGCCACTTACCTGACTTATTTTTGTAGAAAACAGTTTTATGATCATAAATTTATGATGATATATTGGAAGAGATTATTTTTATTTTGAGCTGACTAGGAATAGTTTAATTGATCATTCAAGAAATTCAGGTACTTTTTTTTTTTAATAGGAAAGAACAAAATTTATTAAGCTACGGAGAGTAATTGATTACATTAGCGTTAATTGAACCTGTAAATTGCGCAGGCCAATTATTATACCATTCTTCAACTATTGATAAAGATTTCGTATAAGCTGTTATTTCATGTACTTGATTTCAGTAGTTCGAATCTTCAAAACTAACCTTACCAAGAAAACAAAAGTTTATTTTCCATTCATGATAAAAGTATAATACCAAGTTTCTAATACTTGTATCTGAAAAATTAAAAGGAAAATTAAAATCAATATAAGAGCAGTTCTTCTCCTAACTGTCATGGGGTTACTAAATTTCACGACAGATGAAAAAGGAAAAAGTCTTCTTGGGTGGATCTACTAAATTGGCAACCCCTTGGTTTGTTTGCAGAAGTCTCATACTTCTTACTTGAAGCACCGGTAGACAAGATGCAGGACCGAGACAGAGTCGGTCATAACAGTGAGGGAGTTAGCTTTATGAGACTGGACTAAGTTGGACGATTGTAAGTCATTTGGATTTATAGAAAGCGGGGTGTGGGGGGCCATTAAACACGTAGGGGAACATTTAACAAATATGATGTATTCATATGCCCACTTGGGTACGGTAGGAGTTGGAGAAGGAGGGTGACATTTTACTTTCTCTCTTCTCTTGGAACAAAATTTTTTCAAAAAAAAAAAAATAAGGGAAAAAGTTAATAATAAAGTTGATGTGGGAAAGGCTGGAGAAATGAAGACAAATTTTATATGTACGATTTTTAACTTTTTTTAAAGGAAGAAATAATCAAAAAGAAAGAAAACATATCCATTTGTATAATTGTTTTGACCATTTTTGGGTCATATGGCTTTTTTCTTTTGGAAGAATATAAGAAAAAAGAGGAAATACAAATACAAATGTAAGGTATAATTCAGGGCGAGTAGCAAAAAAAGAAGTTCATGAATCTAGTCCAGAATCCAAACCTACTAGTGTGAGTGACCGACGGGTGATACTTGATCAAAAGCCTTGACAAACCAACCAAGAAAAAATCACACAACTTTCTTGTAACCTGGAAGAGCAGATGTAATATTGTTCCACCAATGCTTTCTTTTAGCATATAATGCCATAATTTGATACAGGAGCCATGCATGTCATAAGTTATCGGCCGATATATAACGGTTTCAAAGTGTTTTTTTTTTTTAAGCTTCGTCCAATTTTTTTTTTCTCATGAAAAAAATCTACAGGACAGAAGAAGCTTCAATCTCAATGAGAGAAGCAATACACGAAGAAGGGGAAGATAACCACACATGAGACGTGTGGGAAGATACATCATAAGCTGCTAAGGAATGAGCCACATTATTGACCTCCTTTTTGACAAAATTAAATTCCACGGAGTTAAGCTTCACCAAGTTCTCTTTGATTCTATTCATTGTATATTGAATGCCCCATGGAAGGGGATGTTTGTAATTCAAAATGTTTATAATGACAAGAACGTCTCCTTCAATTACAATATCCCTCCGACCTTTACCGGAAGCCAATTCTGTAACGAGTAAGGCCCCATAAGCTTCTGCTTCAACATTGGTGGAGAAATTTAACACTCTACTTTGACAGCCTTGAAACTCAGCTTTACTGTCTCTTGCAACAGCGCTACAAGCATAACCCTTAACCCCTACAGCACCATCAAAATTAACCTTGATCCTGTTAGAAGGTGGTGGTTCCCACTTATCCTTTTGATATTATAAAATATCAGTTTCAGTAGGAATATGCTTGGTCGTATCAGTGCTGGCCTCAAGATTGTACCAGTACATGGCTTCTTTGATAATGGACTGAATGCTGAAATTGCCTCTATTGAAGATTATGTTGTTTCTGGCCTTCCAGATAGCCCGGAAAAGGCATGCACCCAACTTCATCTTACAAAAGTCACCACCCTCATTGAGCCACCTAGCTATATAATCTTGCAAAGAGTCATTTGGTGTTAAGTCGGTTCTTAGGTTCATAAGAGAAGCAAAAAGAACAACTTGAGTAGTTGGACAGTGAATAAACAAGTGGTCTACAGTCTCTGCGTCTCTGTTACAGAATCTACAATCTCCATTAACACTCATTATATGTCTCATCAGATTACCATTCACTGCAATCCCATTCTTGAGGACCCTCCAAATAAACAGCTGAACCTTAGGAGCAATATTTCGCACTTTCTATAGTCTCTTCCACGAAAATTCATAGGATGCAAAGCTAGTAGGTTGTATGTCAGTTAAAGTCTTTTGGTAAGATTTAGCAGATAACTTACATATAGGATGGGGTGTCCAAATCAGTTTGTCCCTCGGGATGTAGTCATCATACGCAAATGAATTTCCATGATCTTCATAACTTCAGAATAAGTGAACAACTGCTTCAGATTGTCTTCATCCCATCTGCGTTCGTCATGAATAATCAAATCTTTCACCATTGTCAAATCAGTCTGTATGTTGCTTCTTCTTTCCGGAGCCTTCTTTGGTAAATTTGGGACCCAGGGATCAGCCCATATGTTGATATTTGCCTCATTCCTTAATCTCCAACAACACCCTTCTCTCGTATCATCTCTGAATTTCAGCATAACACTCCATGCGGAAGAACTTTAGTTGGTTTTTTCGCGTCCCAAAAGATGACATTCTCCAGATATTGTGCTTACATCATTCTATCCCAAGGATAGTTGAGATCTTCAAGAAATTTCCATACCAATTTCGCAATCATCGCTTTATTCAAATTCTGCAGAGAGCGAATCCATAAACCCCATTGGTCTTTTGAGGGATCAAACTGATTCCACTTAATAAAGTGCATTTTCTTAGTATCCATGCCATGTCCCCACCAAAAATTTCTCACTGTTCTGCTCAGAGTATCCACCGTCTTCTTAGGAATGATAAAGGTGGCCATGTAATAGGGAGGAATAAGTCCCAGAACCGTTTTATTCAGAGGAATAGTTCTCCCAGCATGAGATAGATGACAACCCTTCCACCCTGACAGTTTCACATCAAATTTATCATTAACAAACTCAAATGAGGCATTTTGGTGACCCGGTTTAAGGTGTTGATGCCCAAGGTATTTGTCACTGATCTCCATTTGCTTTACTCCCAGAATTCTAGACACTTCAACTATTCTTTCCTCCGTAACACCTTTGCTAAAAAGGACAACAGACTTTTGCATATTTGCTTTTTTCCCAGACCATCCAGCATAGGTGTGAAGAATCTTTAGTAATGTTTGCATCTTCATGTTATTTAAGTTACCAAATAGGAGGAGATTGTTTGCGAACATGAGATGGGATATAACAAGAGCATTCTTACACAGCTTATAACCATTGTAAAGGGAATTGTTTTTTATGGTTCTCATTAACCAAGAAGGGCCTTGAGAACATAGAATGAAGAAGTAGGGGGGACAATGGATAGCCTTGTCTCAACCCTCTTTCACTCACAAATGCCCCTTTGCTTGACTATTGACCACTATGGAGAAAGATGCTGTAGAAATGCATTTCATGTTGAGTTCATGGGTTTTACCAATAATTACGAAGCTCCTAAGACAGTGACTTAGAAACCTCCAACTGATTTTATTGTATGCCTTATTAATATATATCTTTAAAGAAAAATCTCCTATAATTGATATAGAGATAGACATGGAGTGCATAGTTTCTTTAGCAGTCACAATATTATCAATGATAAGTCTACCCGGGATAAATCCAAATTGAGACCTATCGACTAAATAATTTACATGAGTTTTTAGTCTTTGAGCTAGAATTTTGGTGACTACTTTATACAAAATATTGGTGAGAGAAATGGGTCTATAGTCTGAAGGTAGCATGGGGTTCTTGACTTTAGGAATCAGAACAATGTTGGTGTGATTCAAACATGTAGGTAAAGAAGCAGTTGTGAAGCAGTCTTTAATCGTGTTAGAAACGTCCTCCTCAATGAGTTCTCAGCTTCTTTTGTAGAAGAGATTAGGCATCCCATCCGGTCCAGGCGATTTCATACTTTTCATTCTCTTAATAATAGTCCACACTTCTCACTGGTAAGAATCTTGGAAATGTTGTTGTTGTCAGAGCTATCTATTCTCGTGGTATCTTTAAACTGGATTTGAAATTTATCTTCATCAGGATCTCTCTTGAAAAGATTGAAGAAGTGATTCACTAAGCAATTCACAACTTTATAGTTATCAGTAATCCATCTACCTTCAGGGGACTTGATTGCCGCAATCTAATTCTTTCACTTTCTTTGGATAACAGAAAGATGAAACACATGTGTATTTTTATCCACATTAGGTATCCAGTTCACTTTGGTCCTCTGCTCATAATATCTCTGTTATAAGAGATTTAGGTAATCAATTCTCTAATAAAGATCTTTCTTTTCGGTTCTGGTATCTCTAACATGAGAGTCCATTTGTACCCTAAGCAGTTGTTGTTTTGTTTCCTCCACAGCTCTGACTATGTTACCAAACTCTTTCTTACTCAATTTTTTCAGATCTTTACCCACCATATTAATCTTGTCGATTATACTCGTATTATTAGAAGACCAAGAATTGTGAACTACATCATTGAAGCAGGGTGATCCACCCAAAAACATTCAAACTTGATGGAGTGCTTCCTCTTCCTCTTGTTGTTTCTATCAGTATTAATCAAGATTGGTGCATGATCACTACTAACTCTAGGAAAATGCAGTTAACCATTATTCTGGAACATAAACATCCACTTAGGAGTGCACATAGCTCTATCAAGCCTCTCAAATATGGGTTCATCCACAGTAGCACCATTAGACCACGTAAAAGCCGGACCAATAAACCCCATGTCAATCAAACTTATACTATTTATAAAATTCTTAAACTCAAAGTTAGCATAATTCATTCTTTTACTACCACCTTGTTTTTCACTCAGATTGCTAATAGCATTTGAGTCCCCCACAATTCACCACAGATTAACAATCGGAGCAGCATACTGAGAAAATTGAGCTAAAATATGTTCCTAAGATGATGTTGGGGAGGGCCATAAACGCATAGGATATCCCAATCCTTATCAAATGAATTCGACAGTGATTTTTTTTTTTATCAGCTCTTAACACCTCTAGCTCAATATCATTATTCCATATAATCACATTGCCACCACTTCTTCCAACTGCAAAGATATATCTTAAATTATCAAAACCGAGAGAATTATAGAGTTTATGAGAATTTGACTCCCTGATTAGAGTTTCAGTAAGAAAAACAAATTGAGGGTTGAAATCTCTGAGAAACTCCCTTAAATTCCATATTGTAGAGATGTTTCTCAATCCTCCACAGTTCCAAGATAGAATTAACATCGATTATGTGGCTGATTTTGGGAAGCCAACACACCCATTTGTGGAGAGATTGAATGTATGAACTTATTAGTTGGGATGTCAATGTTCATAGGACATGTTGTTCTCTTAAAACCGGAAGTAGCATTATCTTCATATCTTTTCGATTGAATTTCAAGTAAATTCTTAGCAGATCTCTTCCAGCATCTCTTCTTCATATTTGGTGTAATTAATTCAGAGATTGATGTAGACGAAGATGAGAATTCCTCTTCAGTATAAGAATTATTGAGACTATGTTTGAAATGAGAAGCAAGGGGTTTAGAAGTATTCGAATTGATTTGTGAAGTTTGAGGGGTTGAATTATCTATATGTATGTACTTGGGCTTATTGTGTGGTGGGTTTGCACCATTGGACTGGGCTTATTTTTCCAAGAAAACTTTAATAGCAATAAATGAAGGTAAGGATGACTTACTAATGGTCACATGCATCTGTGTGAGTGAGTCATTAACCACCATGGTACTAACAGCTGGCATAACATAATTATTTATCGTTGTATAGTCCTGCAAACCAGACTCATTTCTTGTATCTGTTAACGTGTCAAGTAGGATACCTGTCATTCCAACAACCTTATCAGAGACGTTTTTGTTTGTTACGCAGGTTGTTGTGATGATAACACTGATGTTGTTGTCCCCCTTAGCGAAATCTTTCTTTGCTCCTTCTATGGCTTTATTGCTGTCAAGATCTCTACCCTTGGATTTGGTCAACATAGCTTGAAAAACTTCTCTATCCAATTCACTATGATGTTTTGTTGTACTGGACCCATCCGGGCTCTCTGATGATAGATAAATATTCTTGATTAAATCCTGACCTCTAGATTCACATACCTGTAAAGCAGCCATAATCATCTGCAGGCGTCGCGTGTCCTTCATCTGTACGTTTACTCCTCCTCCTGCTGAGATCGACGGCTCATGAGTAGTTTCCATAATCTTTCTCAAAGCAGTTCTATGCGAACTTGGCATGTAAGATCCCTGATCTGAAGATTTGTAGAAAGATCGAATTTCCTATATATATCTAGTCATGGACTTGTCGTTCATTTTAAGAGCTATCTCTTCTGTAGATAGAGTATGATCTTCTTCGAGCTTCTTTGATAAATGAGGACATTGTTTCATCACATGCCCAAAATAACCACAATAGAAACATAATCTTGGTAATTTTTCGTACCTGAAGTTGATTGTTATCCTTTTCTTTGATTTCAATGTCACAACCATATCTTTAGGAATAGGTTTAGTGATATCTAGACGGAATCTGACTTTTGCATATTTCCCCCATTTAGCCGCCATCTGTGGATCAATTAGTTATGGAGTACCTAGATTTTTCGCAATATTGAACACCTTCTGATCATTCATCGATCTTTGTTGTAGACCATAAATATGAATCCAAAAAGAGACGTATTTGAACTCATATTCTCCACTCAAAATATCCTATTGACATCTCTCCATTAACAACAATTCGTTTATGATAGACCAAGGGGTACCCTGTAAGACTGCTTCCAGATCGCAAAGAAGAATAAACTTAACCTTATAAATACCACTACCTAGATCAGTTATATTAGAGCCCCAGAAGGTCTCCAAGCTTTTGTAACAACTTCAGTTAGTATGGAAATATTGTATTCCTTATCAGAAACCAGTTTGAAGACAAGACTTTTATTATGTTTTATATTAGACTCAACAGGGTCATCTTCATCTTCATAAACATAAGTATGAGGGTCTTCAACTGGATTATTTAATCTATGTAATAATCCTTCGAAATCATCATTAGTATTGGATGTTGAAGCCATAACACCAGAACAAAAACAGACAGAAAGAACCAAGGAAAAAGCTAGAGAAAAGGGGGATGAAGATTTTGGGGTGAGGTAATAAGGATGAACAGATGAGGCTGAGGAAAAAAGAAAGAAAAAAATCACCAACTGTGATAAAGAAAAAACCCTAACCAGGGGAGAAACAATCATCAAATATGATGAACAAAGAACCTTGACAAAGTCCGCTTGGTTCACTTTGTAAGGCAACGGTATGTTTCTCCGTCAAAAAAATAATTTAATTTCAAAAGTCATTTGCTTCATAGAAGAAAGTAATAGTAGTTTTTAAATTTTAAGAAATCATTTGACAATATATTTTATTTTTTGATCAGTAAAGAAAACAATCTATTGATCAAATAAAATCCAAAAGAGAGAGTATAATAGACTCATACCACCGTGAGCAATAACCAAGAAAACAAAAAGAAGTAAAGAATAATAGATTACCCGGAGGTTAAAGAGGATCAAACAAAATATTGTGCTAGTTTTACATTACAACAACTGAACTAATTGACTCAAACTCTTTCACCACTAAAGACCAAGTGAACAAACGGTAGATAGTCTTATAAACACAACTATATAATAATTTCCAAACTTGTCAGAATATATTATCGTGTTCCTTTCCTGCCAGATGCAACAAACCCATCCAATATGTGTCTCTTCTTTAAAAAAGTTGATCGTTGTTGACAGATGATAACAAGTAAAGTGGTTTTAACCTTTCAACTAAAGTCTTAGATAAAATATTGTAAGCTCTATGGATCAAACTAATATGCCTTTAGTCTCTAAAACAGTCTTCTTCATTGGGGTAAAGGCAATAAATGTATTTTTCAATCTGCACTCTAAATAACGCATATCCTGTAACTCTCTTAACACATTGAGAAAATCAACTTTGATTATGTCCCACCATAATAGATAAAAATGACGGGATGGAGGACACAAAAACTTGGATAACTGACAAACACTCTCCTTTATCCATTTCTCTTTCCAACCAATTTCTCAGCTCAATAGAAACATAATTAAAATGCATTGCATCCATTGACACAGTTTTTTGATGCTCGGATTAAAGAGATATTTTGAAATAAACAAACAATACCGATTTAATCTCATCTTAATTAGAAGTCAACACTTCCTGAACCTTGATAGAACCAATGCAGCTCCTTTTCTACTATCATTATTTAGTCTATGGAATATTTATTATTGTTTTCATTATCCTTGATATGAGTAACCGTTGATCTTCTTGTCCACCTCCCAGCTCTTAGAATTGTCAACTTACACCTGCCTTGCCAACAACCTCTTGTCCCATTGAGAATTAGACAAACCATTACGAATATTTTCCTCGACATTCAGTTGAGCAAAAATAACTTCAAATTTTTTCAATTTTCTGTTAATCCCTATGTACTCTTATTTGCTCTAAGCTCTCAGCCTTGGCTTCAACAATTGGATCCTTTTATTAAATAAAAAATACTGCCAACACTACTCGAAACAAAAAAATAACTCCAAAAATCGTTTATTAAAAAAAAAGGATGTAAAAACCAAAAATACTCACAAACGAAAAAGAGATGGATCATACTTCACGCTTCAAATATCATGGTTATTTGAGTATGATCAAAACGAGGACGAGCCAGAGCTTGTTGAGTAACTCGGGGATAAACACATTCCCAAGTTGTAGACGCTAATATTTTATCAGTACGACTCTTGACACTCTGAACGCGATTATTAGTTTAATTGATTTGTTAACCAAGCAATGTAAGATCAACTAATTGACATCAAGAAATAAAAGTATTAAACTTTCTCATACCAATTGTTGAATCTCTACCAGAAGACCTCTCATGCACAAATCCTTTTTCATCAAAATCACCTCCAATCACCTTAAGGATATCGCCAAAAATATCTCAATTCTTTAATCTTTTTCCAAAATAGTTAAACTTCATGAGCATTAGAGGCACAAGGAGTATAAGCTCTTGTGAATATCCACTAAAAAGAGTTAGAAATAGTTTTTCAAAAACTAGTAATGGAATAGGGTCCCATGAGAAAATTGAGAACCTGTACCTTCGAAGAATCCCAAAAACACATGATATGAACTGGACGGGGGTAATACCCAATCCGCATTCACCATTCCGTTTCTCATACCTAGTTAACTGATGAATTATTTCCAGATGCATCATGGTCGTGCATACTTGGGTGAACTTTACGTAACTTGGGATTTGGGTATTTTTGTATGCTTTTTTAGATACGGGCCTCAACTATATGCTCTGTGTTTACAGTTTGTACCTACTCATTTTTTTTTTCATCCTTAGATTATACGGTACTTCTTTCATTAACAGAAACACAGATTTTACTCTTCATAAAAAACAAAACATTTTCATCGTGCAAGCCTAAATCAAATCACTATCTTTGTTCAATTGAGTTTTGACTAAATCGGGAGAGAAGTAAATCAGCGTACTGAGGAATTCAAAAAGTATTTTGTGAGTTAATTTTATCTTGTTATAGTTTGGTTTTGCTTGATTTAGGTATTTGGGATTAAATGACGGAGAAGAAGAAGAGTAATAAATCAACAGAAGGTTCTAATAGTGATTGATGTTGGTTGTTTAATGAGAGCATGCCTTTAACTTTCTGGTGTATTATTGTTTTTGTATTGTTGGTACGAGTAATTGTGTCATTCAATTCATATTTTGGTGCTGGAGATGCACCTAAATATGGGGATTATGAAGCACAGAGACATTGGATGAAGATTACTCTAAACATTCCTGTTAAACAATAGTATCAAAATAGTACATTAAATGATCTCACTTATTGTGGACTTGATTATCCTCCTCTCACTGCATATCAGAGCTATGCTCATGCCTTAGTTCTCCACTACTTTCGTCTGGAATCTGTCGCGTTGTTCACTTTTAGAGGCCATGAGTCACCAAAAGGGTATGTTATCGTTACCATAATAAAACATTGTATTTTTCACACGTGAGACACATTTTGACAATTAAATTGCTGAGAATAGTAAATGTATTCATATACTTAAATGAAATTTTATATGAAAAAAACTATTTATATGCAAATAATCAAATGCAAGAGAGTAAATCATGTTGTAACAGGGGTTTACTCAATAAATACTTTTACAGATTTGTAGAGATTTAAAAAGAGTCGTGAAAATTAAAAACTTTCTGAGAATTGTACAGAATTGGGTAAAAAAATTCGGAGTTATGCAGAGTTATCTAATGTGTTACAGAGATTTGTAGAGTTCTTCACAATTTTAAAGAAAATTTTATAGTAATAAATACCTGACATGTTAAATACAAATATAAATTTATCATACCTTATTTATTATGCTAATTTATGTATACAACATCTTCCTAGAAAAACTCGATTTTGGGATTTTTTTCTGTAACCCTAAATCTAATTCAATCAAGCATGATCCTCCTAATCTCATCTAACTAAACCTTCGGATCCACCGGCCTTATCAAGATGTAGTCCAATATTTTTTGGGTATGGCTCTGATTCAACTATGGTGTTTTTTTCTAAACATAATCCAATGGTGTTGTTGTTGTTTTTTGATAATTTGGTTCTCTCTATCAATTCATTGCTAGAAGTCAGGAAGAATTTTTTTTATTTTAATTATTTGATATCTTGATTATTTTATATTCTCTCAGATCCGATTGTTCCACAGAAGTGATTTTCGTCTGCGCCTCCTTTGAAGCACAATTTCATCATGATTTTTTCATCTTTCTTCTCAACCCTTTTAGATGCAGATGGTCTTCAATTCAAGCTCTAAGATATCACTGTTCACCCTTCAATTTCTTTTCAGAAGCAATTTTTTATATATCCTTGGAGATGAAGAAATATTAGGTGGCATTAGGAGAAAGCAACAGGTAATCTCTGAGCCTTCTTTTTGTTGTAACCCCTTTCAATTCATCAAATGAAACTCCGTGTTTCCTGTAAAACCATAACACCGTTTTTTTATTATCAGAAATCATGTTGTTTTCAACCAATATTCTATATGCTAAAATCCCCTATAAATACTTCTCAAACCTTATTCAGTTTACATACACAATTCATTCACTTATCTATCTAGTTCCTTGTGTTAGTCTTGCTTGCTAATAGTTTTTAAGTTCCTGTTTTGATTTATGTTGTTATCTCTATGTCTAGCCGTGGATCTAGAGATGTATCTTTCAATAATCGTTTTAGAAATCATGCTAGGAGTGCCTTTTCTCCAGTTAGACAATGTCAAGATCGATTGGTTGGTTGCATTTTAACAAAAATGGATAAGAATTCTTTCTTTTTAAGAAATGATTTAAGTTATAGATGAGAGTTGTACGGTGTGAAAAGATGAGGGTACCCAAATATACCTCAATCTAAAACTTTTCCACCTATAAGTCCTCTTACCAAAAGTGATTGTCTATGGACTGAGTCGAGACAATGCAACGAATCGGTATTCACACTTTATGTGATCGTCTATGGATACGAGATCGAGACAATACAACAATCAAAGTGTGATTACTTGATAATAGGTTCAGACTTAACCAAACTCTATAGGATCACTATCAAGTAATACGGAGTTAACGTTTGTGTAATTTACATTAAATTATAATAACAACAATTATAATTGCGGAAAACAAAAGTAAATGACACAGCAAGATTTTGTTAATGAGGAAACCGCAAATGCAGAAAAACCCCGGGACCTAGTCCAGAATTGAATACTCTAAGAATTAAGCCGCTATACAAAATCAACCTAACTTCGTATAGTTGAGACCAAGCAACTAAACCTATAGTTCACCTAGTTTCTTCAGTATCCCTGCGCTTCCGACATTCAATAAGTGCACGCACTGGAACAATTCCTTTGGTTCGTATTCCAAACAGTAAAGGAACAAAAAATCTGTTCGGTAACAACTCTATTCAATCCCAGTGATATGAGTTAGACAAAGGCTCTTCTG